>JAAZTK010001560.1:0-13602 GCA_036507255.1 Megalothorax incertus
GAAATCAATGCCTACAAAGAAGCTACAGAAATCAAAGGCATCCGCTTCACCCCTCAGTGCTGGGAGGAAGCCAACTGTCTCTCGAAGAAGATCAATCGAATCCCCGAAATCTGGCCCTACAAATACGCCTACTCTGCTCAATTATTTCACGCCCAAGCCTCCGATCAATGCACCCAATTAATTTGTGTTCATTCATTCGCTCTCGACTCATAATAATTCCGTGTTTTCAGTAACCTACTGATAATTTCCTAATTACAGGTGTACTACAGATATTTGCATTACTAATTTATCAAATTATCAGTATCAATTTATGTTGATGTCCCTTCTCGATTAGTTATTATTTTAATTTATTGCCTTCCTTTATAAATGCTACTGCTAGTATTATATTTCAGAAATTCAAGCCAAGCATGTGTATTGCATTGTTTGAAATTAAACGGTCGTGTTTAGTTTATAAAAATTATAATTTTTTAATCAGTTTTATTCTTATTCATTGCATTGCATTGTACAAAAATTCCATACTCGAAATCGACTGATCGTAAGGAAATAAATTGAGAAAAAATACATTTTTAATGGTTATTTGTACTACAATAAATAGTAAATTATTTTTCATGTTGATTTCTTTTTCCTCTCCATATATTTCTTTCTGGACGCTTTTGTACCATCTAGAAATTTCCGTATATTTTCAGGGCAAGTTTTGTCAAATTCCTCTGAATATTCCTTCCCCTTTGGGTTCAAATGGATAGAGTAATGCTGTTTTAATTGACATGATGTAGGGTAATCGGATCCACAGACCTCGCAAATGTAATTGGGAGATTTTTCGTGAGCCATTTTAATGTGGATCTTCATACGCCTAGGATTTGCAAATTCAAATTTAATTAATTTAGATATTGGATCATAAATATAATACGGAAACGTATTTCTAATGTGTTGAAGCTTACGTTCGATTTGTCATAACTCCACAAAGGTGACAAGGGATTTTGTTTGATTCGTAGGCTTGCTTGGAGGCTGGAATTAATCAGTCAATAAGAGTCAATGTTAATAAATTTGATAAAAGCGACTAGTCTTTGAATTAATAATACAATTTAAAATTACCTTCCTTATTATGAGATTTTTCATGAGTTTTCAATTGAGAGTTAGTATAAAATCCTTTGGCACAAATAGAGCAAATAAAAGAGGGTGGTCCACTCGGATGCACGTTCTGGACATGACTTGATAATGAGGATAATTTTTCATATACCTTTCCACAGGTGCGACACTCGTGTTTCTCGGGACCCTTCAGATGGGTCTTGTAATGCCAATCAAGAAAGGACTGTTTGGCAAAGGACCGATCACATTTCTCGAAAGTGCATTTAAATCCCTTTTCTAGCTTTTGAGAATGTTTGACCCTAAAATTCATATAATTAAATCATAATTATAATTTTAAAAGCTTTTATTGCTTATATGTAGTAATGCACACTGAATATGGCTGTGTAATTTGGTCCGATTATAATAGATCTTGTCACATCCTGGAACGTCACATTTAAACACTCCCTGATTATCCTGGGAGTGGCAATCCTTGATATGCTTTTTAAGGTAGATGGATTTAACCTTACTCGAACACCCCTCGACAGGGCACTTGACTTTGTCACCTCCCTCGTGTACCAACTTCCAATGACCAAGGAGAGAATTTCGAGATTTGAAATTACGCTTGCATTCAAAGCAAAAAGTCCTCATTTCTTGGGATATTGTCCGAAGGCCAAGGATCACACTAGAAGTTCCAGGAGTATTTTCGACCATTTTCTCAGCATGCTCGGTTCTGAAATAAAAATACATATAAACCAATTTCTGTCTTAAATTGTAAAATCAACGATCCATTTTCTTACGAATGGGAAAGGAATTGTTTCTCATCATGAAACACTCGTACACAATCTGTTATTGTACATTTGAACTCTTTCTTCCCTCTCTCTTCAACTCTTGCCAATGAATCCTTTGAAGATCGAAGATTTGGTGTAAGTACAGGATAAAGTGAAATTGGTAGCGATGTTGGCTCTTTTGACTTTGAGGAAGAAAATGGCAGTGCCTCTGGAGATTGTAACGAAATGGTATTGACAATTGAGATGGTAGGACAAGGGCTACAAATAGAGTTGACATTGATGTCAGTCTCATTTGATGATCTTAGACTGATCATGTCCTTAAAAGGATCTCTTTGCATCCCTTCAACTGGATCCGGCTCTGATCCTGGGACTTCCAATTCAATTTCATTATTTGCATTGATTGGGAATGGAAACTGTACAGGTGAAGTACAGATGAGGTTGACTTCAGATGTTTCCTCTTTTATAACGGTATCAAGATAGTCGCTCGTGTCAATAATATATTGTTCCTCATCGGGTTCTTTTAGAATGTCATCTGGGATTGTCCTCTCTGAAATTAAATGAGATGTTTTAAGAACCCGTGTTTGAGGTTTAATTAAAAGAATTAATTTAAAATAGGTAGATGACTACATTTATTTTTATTATTTGAATTAATTTTTTAAACAAAAAGTTTACTGAATTCTTTCCAAATCCAATTTGTAATCCGCTGTATCTTCCGCTCCAACAGCTCCACTCTGAGGTCATTCACCATCATGGGGTCACTACCAAATGACAAAAGTGAGAATTCGATTGAAAGCTAGACGTCCACTATTAAAAATTAATTGACAGAGGAATTTTGGGATTATAAATTATAAAGTTTATGCCGCTTTCGAAAGCAAAATTTAGCTCATCCAAACTTAGATAATTTTTGCAAACAGTTGACAGTTGGCTGTTGGGTTGTCAAAATTAAATTAGTCACTCTCGTCGTCATTTCCGTTTTACTCTAATTGGGTAAGCTTGATTTAAAGTGGACTATCAATAATCAGTGTCCATTGAATAGTAATATTATATATTTATTTTCAAAACGTTGTCCATTATTTTAATATACTTTAGGTGTGGTCAAACTCAAATTAATTTTTACTCCTGGAGGCTGAACATAAGCAATTAATTCTCAACTCAAATTCCAAGGTCAAGGTTGACAAAGCCAAATATCAATTCTACGTGTTTCAAGGATGGTAATTCAAGGAATACTCAGTTTTTAATTGATTTGCTAAATTATTGGAATCAAACCTCTAGACTAATCATTTTTTTTTAATTGCTTTCACTTCCAGTCTGGAGATATCAAAGTCTGTGAAATTGATCCTAATTTAAAGGATGATATCAAGTCATTCCGCTTTAGCAAATCTAACAAAACTTCCGCGATGATTAGTAAGTTAAAGAACTATAATTATGCAGGCAGTAGACTTTTATGAATAAGAATTTGATTTAATTTCAAAAATGCTTTCTCTTAACTAGTGAAAGTGGATCGGGAAAAACATATGTAATTATATTTTAATTCAAAAGAAAAGTTTTATTATAAATAATTATATATATTATATATATAATTAAAATTTACAGTGTGATTTTGGACCAAATGATTGAAGACACTACAATAGAGGATCTTGTCGAGGAGCTGCCTGGCCATCAACCTCGGTATGTCATCCTCTCGTACAAAATGGAACACGAGGAGGAGGGTCGTATCTCATATCCTCTTTGTTTCATCTTTATTACACCGAGGGATTGTAATCCAAGAACTGCAAATGATGTACGCTGGCTCAAAGCTATCCCTTCAAAAGGAGGTGGATCTGACACGAGTTTATGAGATTCGAGAACTTGAAGAATTCACAGAAGAATGGCTACGTGGTAAACTCTGCAAGGTGTAAAAAATGTCATCCAGTATTATTCATATTTCCGGTCATTTTGATATTCATATTTAAGCCAAATTCCAATTATTAAGTTATAATAAGTAGTTGCATAAATGAATATATTATATCATAAATTATATTTATACTTATATAGTAGATTGACAGCATGAATGGGTCTTTAGAGGTAGCATATAGGAATTTGTGGAATTTGCTCTCTGTATAATAATGGATTTATTTTGTAAATCAGCCTATAAAGCTATAATTGAGGAAAATGTATAGAATGTGATTAATTCTGAAAGATGCGTTTGAAAGGTACGATTATGACATTAGGTGACTACTTTTCTAGTTTGTTTGTTTTAAAAATCAATGCACAAAAAGAAAAGACTTTAGATTTTATGAAGTGACTCAATTGGTCCGATAAATTAGATTTTTCAAGGAATATATAGTAGACCTATGATAGAAGATCTACTTTGTAGATCAATAAAGCTTTCATTCCCTCGATTCCATTTCCCACCTTCTGCTTAGCAGTGCAGTGATAGTAGTCTAATCCTAAGATATGAAATTTCAAATTCTAAACATTTAATTTCTAAAAATTATATTTCTCAAACATTTGAAATTTGTCTTTCAAAAAATTCGAAATCTTTCCAAAATGTTACTATCTAACTTGAATGTACAAAAAATTTAAAATATTCTATTTCAGAACTTCTGAATAAGAGGTTAGTAATTGTACTTGACATGAATGATATTTTATGAATAGTGTGTTATATTGTAGAATCATTTTGTATTATGTACAAAGCTTGGATGTGGTAGGTATCGTATATTGTATTTTAAATGCTTTTGTAAGCCAATTAAACGCGAGATAAAAATGTAAAGTAATTCTAGACTTGATATGAATATGTACAATTTATGTAATAAATTCCAGAACAAAATCATTTGAAGTTCTTGCCATTTCCCTGAAGTATTCAAAGTATGAATTTCATACTACCTACTCGTAAAATTGTAATTTGTGAAGAAATCCCATAAATGTACATTTAATTTATTCCTGAAATTAATCAAAAAATACAGCTTTTTATCACAAATCAGTTGAATAAAATTTCTAAATAAGTATTCTTTTTATTATCTGTACCTTAATTGAGTTAGTTAGGTAAATCTTAAATAAATATAATTTATTATATTTAAGAAACATTCGCACGTTTAGACTTTAGATAATAAATAGTATACTATTAAAAAGTATGTAGATACTCTATGAGCAAAGAGAATGGTGTTAGTAATTTTACAAATTAGTCTAATTACAAAGTATATTATTAAAGAAAAGAAAAGACAAATAATAGATTAGGATATCAAATGCCTAGTAATCTGACACAGTTACACTTTATGTACGTCTTTACAATTTGTACAATAGGAGAGTGTATAATGCATAAATGTAAATGCAGTATCATAATATATAATACTTATACGATAAGTAAAAATTTTAATAGGGCACAAATTCCTAACGAGTCAATAACTGACGATATCTATTAATATTAAACTTTAAAGATAAGATTTATATGGTCAAATCATTTGCATATTTGCCTAATAGTAATCACTGATTACTAATCAGTAATCATAATCATATTAATAAATTAATATTTCATGCTTATATTCGTAGGTCTCAATTTGAACAATCGTTTGATAATTTACTTTTATATAAAAGGGTTGATCCAAAGCTAAAGTCAAAAATATATAGTTTTGAAAAACTTGTCACTTGTTCGTTCACGGGTCATCTTACATTTTAATAAGCTTTTTGTGCATCACTTTACCTATCTAGCTTGATTTGCAATTTGCAATATTTGAGAAATTAATAGTATTATTTTTTTAAGTCAATTTACCGAGCTCTAAATTCTTTCTAATATGTGATGAGAGAGTAAATCATTCCGTAGAGGTAGTAGAAGAATGACAAAAGATAAAAGGCAAGCTTGAACCACCCCTCACGTTGACATTTATATTAATACATCCGTGTTCATTATCGAGGTGGGGTCGTAGATTCCAACTCCGGACATTACTGGTCTTGTTCGGTACCTGAAAAAATAGAATAAAAGAATATGTAAATACGCTTTTAATTGGCTTTATATTTGTCATTATTATACCTATTTATGTGGTACGCAATCAGAGGGACGTTAACTATCAAGGAAAACCATTCCCCACAAAAGAGAAAGAGAAGGTTGAAGAGTAAATGGAGTCCAATATTCGGGAAGAACGAGCTAATGTTCAGAAATTGACATAAATTATAAATATTTAGCATAAACAAATCATGGCATTTGTCATTTTTTAAAAATCAATGCGCAATTAAATTACCGGGTTAAGACTGTTGCATTGCTCAATGGGATTCTTGTAGTCAGTTTTGAGTTCGTCAAATGCAATAATCTAAAACAAAATAAAACAATTTAAGAAATTAAACCTGCATTCATTACAAAACAAATACAATTGTAGGATAATGTGTATAATTATTGCTTGCTATAATACAATAATTTAAATTACTTTAATACAATACAATACTTACGTGGAAAATTGCAAAGAATATAAGAAATGCATCGATAATTAGTGCAAGAATGTAAGAGAATGCAGCAAAAGTAAATGCCATCGTTGAATAATTCGTTATTTAATTTATATAATGTTAATTAAAATTAATTAATTGAAGAATTCAAAGGATTACAAATCAAATATCAATACAATTTTAGTCGACGCGATTGAAGAATTTAACACTTTATTTTTTACAAATAATATGAGAATGAGTTGGACAGAACGATGATGAGATTGAGGGGCCAGAGTTGACGTCAATTCAATTTAATTAATTAAGTTTTTTTTAAATTTATACAAACTTTTCAAAAATTTGTTGACTTTGCGTTTTTCAAAACTGACTCATATTCACGCAGCATGTATTCTAGGTAGAGATTGCGGGAATTCATATTTAAAATATTTAAAAGTTTAATTAATTTTTTTGGTCAATCAGTAATAATTAAAGTCACCCCAAAATGTCAATAGTCAATTGGGGAAATGTAGAATAGGGCCTTGTGGAGTCATTTACATTTTTTGTGCTAATTATTTCTTCAAAAATTCGTTAAAATTGTGATATTTCAAAATTCAAAATTTCTAACCGATTCCGAGTTCTGATTAAAACATGAACTCCCCTGATTATCAACTCTATTGGTTTGTATTAATTAAAATTTTGATATATTATAGCTGATATTCTTTAACAATTCTTTTTGGACACAGGTTAGATTTGAGTTTTCTCGGATATGACCAGTCTGTAGCTCTGGGTGGACTACCAGGTTGTAAGGATCGATATATTATCCGGGATTTGACCCTGGATAAAGGTGAGTTTGAAATTGTAAAATTCTATGAGGTTCCAATTAATTTAAATTTCCTTAATACATATAGATGCCCTCGTCAAAGAAGGGATAAGTCATGTATTCATACTCTGTGAGGAAGAAGAGCTAAAAAGATATGGGGTTCCTCAGATTGGTCCAATACTTTTTCAATCTGGAATTCAAGTGCATTTCTTCCCGATTAAGTTTGGACATCCTCCTTTGATTGAGGACAATTTGGAAATCATTGGAGATGTATTTTCCATCATTGAACAGGGAGAAAAGTGTTTGATTGCGTAAGATTTCATTTTAAAATAAACAGTTAAAGAATATAAAATTGGGATTAATTTACAAATTGTTTTTTTTAGATCAAAGGATGTATTTGGACGTGCTTCTTGCTTAGGAGCTACAATTCTGCTTCATACCAAAGATGAACTGCTTTACAGCGATGCTTACGATTCCCTCAAGGCCTTAACTGGACCACGAGCAATTCAAACCATCAAGGTAGATAATATTCTGCATCTGCTGCTTTCCTATTCAATTTTATATTATTTTTGTTTGTAGCAATACAATTATCTTGTGGACTTCCGAAATCTTCGGGATGATCACAACGCCTCTCTACACGATAACTTTGGGCTAAGATGCGAAAGAAACGTGTCACGTTAAAACAATGGCCAATTAATACTCTTCGAAATCGAATCAAGTGGACAAATGATTTGAATATTATTTTTTTTAAGTGCAATATTTCCTAAAACCTATTTTTATAAATATTATGTTAATCAAGCCTATTATTTTATCAGAATATTTTGCATGCTATTTTGTTAAACACCAAAGATTTGCTTTAAAAATTAAAATAAACCAATGAGTCACTAGATAAGCAGAAATTCAAAGTAAGCTCTCATTTGATTCTGAATTGGGTCATATTTCCAATTTCAAACCATATTTTTAAGAAACAAGGACGCTTTATTTTATTTTAAATTTTTCCTATATCCATAAAAAGTACAAATAAATACTTATAATAGTTTATGTCAATCTCTTACAAATATCATTCCCTTTCTCTTTTCTATCCTCCAATTTGGCAATCCTCGAGCCAAATTGCATTGCTCTCTTCGGAAAAAGTGAAAGATCGCAGATACTTTTATTCAAATTATTATTATCCCTTAAAAGAGAGTAAATGGATAATCTCAAAAGTAGCTTATCAGAAAATCCGGGAAAATATTTGGTGTAGAGGGGTAGGGAAGAAGTGACATAGGATACCACTGTCTCATCAAGAAATGGCAGCCTCGGCGTTAGCGAATGATCAGAAAGAATACGATTATCTCTTCCTAAATTCCTTACAGATATCCTGTCCATGTCACGCTGCATCTCCCCTTGAAGACCTTCCCATCCACCCTCTGCAAAAGCAGACCTATGTCGAGAGTATCCTCCAAAGAGTTCATCCGCTCCAGATCCTACAAAGATAGCTCTCGAAGAAGCTCCTCTCGCTGCAAACCATAGGCAATTCCCTATTGAGTCGTCCAATACACTTTTCAGAGGAAGAATCAAATCTCTTGTTCGCTCCTCTCGAATCTTTTGAACTTGTTCCTTATTTATATTGACACTTTTGAATAAGATTTCACGATCTGGAAAGGTTTGATGTAGGATCTCGTAAGATTGAAGCCCTGTGAGCCGATCAGGTACAGATTGCGTTGTGGATTCATCTTTATCGAAAAATGCCACGTTGATAAGCTCGATTGGAAGCTGGAGCTCTTTAAAGGAGGCAGCTAGAATTGCAATTAGAGTCGAATCAACTCCTCCCGAGAAGAGAATACTAATTGTTGAATTCCTGGGAATGTTTTCTATTCTTTTTTGGATGGAACTTTGTAGGAGATTTGTAAAAGTCTTGATTTCCGGGTGGAATATCCCTGCCGCGAGAGTAAATTGCTCAGATTTTGAGAAATTCGGATTATTCGCGATCGAAAGCATTTCCTTGAATTTGGAATCATTCTCAAATGGAAATAATAGTGGACAGAGTAAAGTTTGTATATTCGGGAGGATTACAGAATTGGATAGAACTTGGAATTGAATAGAGGATTTATCACAAAATTCTTGGAGGTTTTGTAATTCAGTTTTTCTTTCCCGAGAAAGGGCTCCACTCGCCTCCCATTGAACTAATTTCAAACTTGATCCATTTTCAAGAGTATAAATCCCAAGCGAAGGTACTTCAATACAATTTCCAGATGAAAGTGTAATCGAAGATAAAACTAAACCTGATTTACATTGATTTAAAATTAGACTGGATTTGCCTAGAAAGTCACGGCCAAAATAAATCTTTTCCCCTCCCCTCCTCGCGTATATGAATGCATAAGGGCCGTTTAGCTTGTTAAATGAAAAACTCTGTATTTCTTGACCTTTGTTCAGGTGAGATTTGAGATCTTGAAAGAAAAGTTCACCATCAGATTTAGAATTAGACTGGATTTGCCTAGAAAGTCACGGCCAAAATAAATCTTTTCCCCTCCCCTCCTCGCGTATATGAATGCATAAGGGCCGTTTAGCTTGTTAAATGGAAAGCTCTGTATATCTTGACCTTTGTTCAGATGAGATTTGAGATCTTGAAAGAAGAGTTCGCCATCATTAATTCCGGGATCTGAATACGAATATAGATCTCCGTTGAATAAAAAATAGTCCTCTTCATCTCGGTAAGGTTGAGCTGATATTTGAGGTCCCCTTGTCCATAGAACATGACCCTCCAAATGTAAAAGGCCAGTGTCATTTTGAAGGCAGGCTTTGGATGAGATATCTGGTCCTCTTCTTTTTAGGGATTTAATCATCTTTGCAGCGTTCTAATTAAAAAGGTATTTAACATTTTAAATCAAAAGTTTGTGTTAAATTAATTCAAATTGATTATTAACCTGAACTTCCGGTGGTGGCAGAGCATTATTGACATTGTCCTTTTTAATTAATTCAATTTCAGAATCAGCACGGCAAAATGCACAATTCTTGTCCCAATAAATACCGCAAAGGATTCCGCACATTATCTAAAATAATAAATTAATAATAAACAATCAATTATGATTCAGAAGATGCATCCAATTAAATTGTATAATTTTGAGTCAATTACCTTTAATTAAAGTCGGCAACTTTGTGGTCAATTCTGAGGATGAATTCGATTCTGATTCATGAAAGCGCAATTGAATTCAAATAGGGTCGAAAAATAGTTTATCAAAGAATTCAAAAATAATATTTTGGTTTTTTTTGTTGGGTCCAAAAAATTAATTAATTGCGGCCAATTAAACAAACTAATGGGAAATATAAGTTGACCATCTTACTGGCCATGTCACAGTTGACATTTCTGTGTGTTGCGCTTGTAATTTCTAATATATTGGGGGAATTGGTGATAAATGTTAAGAATCAGGTACGCCTCAAATTAAATGATTTTTAAAAAGTTTTAATTTGGTGAATTAATTCATGTAATTAATTATTTTTATCCTTTTTAGGGAGGTGAGGTATTCCAAGAATCCATTTGGGCAAATGTCACGGAAGAGACTATTAATCTAGAGCTGAAGCAGCCGGATGGAACAATATTAACTCAATTTATCGATTTTAAAAATGTATGTATATAATATTTAAAATTAATTAATTGATTTGAATTTAGGATTTTAATTAGCTTTTTTGTATTTCTACACAGGATATCCAAATAATTAACGTTGTAGTACTCGGGGAGGCGGAATTGAGAGAAGCCCAATATCAAATCAATTGTTTTGTGACACATTTCAAGCGGAATGATTTTATCCCCCCAAATGCAATGTCAAAATTAAGACAGGTAGGACTAATTTTTAAAATTGAATCTGAATTCTGAATTGTTATTTAGAGTAATATACGTATTTCATTTGAACCACTAGAAAAACCCAGGAAGTGTTCGCATCCCAGAAAAAGATTTGGGCAGGGACAATATAACTCTTGATGTCCTCCTTGATATTTCCAGTGCGGATTGGATCTCTCCTCATATAAAGACGATCTGTTCTGATGCTAAAGACTCTACTTATGCTCAGGTATAAAGATATTAATTTTTTAACCAGAAATACCCTCTATTCCTGAACTCCCGTTTCAGAGAGAAGAGTTAGAAACACTCTTATCTTCAAAATCTAGTCAAATACTCAACGGCAATCTAATTAATGAAATTAACGATGCACCACCACCACCAATGTCAAGTGTAGAAGCTCATGAGATGTTTCTTCGAACGGTGAAACAATTTCCTCCTATTCAAGAACCCTGCTTCTCTTCATCTCCGCTCAATATTCCCATAAATATTAAAGAATTCAATAGTCTGAAGAATAAACCTTGCATCTGCGAGTTGGAGCTCTGTATTGGTGAGTAAACTCAATAATTACTAGTATATAACTCTTGTTAATTAGAAGCAAATTAATTCTACCTTTTCCTAATTATAGGATGGTATCCGAGTGCTCTGAAATATTGCAAGGGGAAAGATCCTGGGGGAAAGCCTAGCTCTTATCGATGTGGAATTCACACGGCCAAGATCTGCCGAAGATATCTTTATAATGTTCTTAGAAGATCCTCATGTTTTTCCTCGATTTAAAAATTGATTCCAATTTATTTTCAAGTTAAAAATGCATTTAAATGTTCATTTCAAAGATCTGGCTTGACATTCTACTTAAAATATTTTATAAATTAATGCACAAATATCTTTTGTATCACTTTCTGTATTAGATTTGACCTTTCCTACTAGCTTTTCAATTTCCTCCGTGTTTTTCCTAAAAGGATGTATATTTAGATTTTAGAAATTTAGATTCCCGAATAAAAACACTATTTAAAAAAACCTTATAATCGCTGGAGAGAATTCTATCCGCATATCTTTAGATAACCAGTCTTTTAGGGATGATGGGAGAGCAAAAGACTCGTTAGGCCATGGTCCAGAGTTGTTTGGAATCAGAGATTGAGAGATTTGGAGGATTGTAGGGTATATTAGATCAATCAAGTCTTGTAACATGGTGCTTGAGACGTGCCTAAAATAAATTAGCTTTAAAAACAAAGTGTAAATTACAATAAAAATTGCATGTACCAAATTCTGGACAGGATTCCGGTAATCACAAGTGAATCAGTCCAATGATGCGAAGAAGATATAAGGCCTAACCAATATTTGACAGTATCTTGACTTTGGATTTTAATCTGTAGATGAAAAGATTTTAATTATTTTTACAAAATAGTTCTAATATACACGATTTTGAAACCTTTGCTAATAGGGCTGAATCTCGAAGAATTAGGTATATAATCCAAGTTGACCATTGCTGACTCGGAAGCCTCAAATTCTCCTTGTAATTGACTTTGTCTATAATTTGGCCATCAGCCTTTTGTGATCCATCGTCAAAATTCCCAATAGATTTTTGAAATTCTTGAATTTGACTGACGAGTTCATTCCCCATCCATCTTTGTGCTATTTTGTATGTTTGTTTGGTTAACAAGAGAGCCTGTTGCAAAAAAATCGAATGTTTAGAAGTCTAATTATTGCTTAAACTTTAAATTTAATGATTTTTGAATACCTTTTCAAGGCGAAGTTGAATACCCTTTCTTTCGATGAATCCATTGAGGAGAGGAATCTCATTTTTGAGGATTTGAGCAGAATTTATGTATTTGGAGTTATCCAATAGATTTGACCATTCCAGCACCACTTTCCTAATAGTAATATTAATAAAAATATATAAATATAATTTTACAATTTTAATAAAAGTTGCAAAGCTGCAACTGCAACTTTAAAAAAATTTTAAAAATGCATTTCTACATAGGTAGATACATATCATACTACATATTAAACTCTAACCTTTTTACTTTCTTTTTAGTTTTGGTAGTGACAAATGGAGGTGGAATCTGCTTCTCCAGCTGATTACAAAGTCTCAAAGTCTCTTGCATATTTAAAATAATATCAAATTACTCATGTAAATGTAAATTGTTACTAATTAATTAGTTAGGAATTTGCCTTTGGATGTCAAGTTTCAAGACTTTTTATAAAATGTTTTAGCGCAAATCAACGCATGAAATATACTACTATTACGTTTCCGAATCGAACGTTGGCCAAGTAGACCTGTCACCTACTTAGGATTAGTAGTAATTATGCAGTAGGTATATTTCAATTATCGTTGATACATATATCGTACCCTATAAATAACCTAGTTATTCCTAAGGGTTTGTCCTACTAGTAAGCCCTAATTTAATAGATTCTTTCAGAATCTTTATCCCTGCGTCTGGAAATATTGTAATACAATTACAATACAATGCAATAAAAATATCCTATAGGAGAGCAATGCAATAAAAATATTAAATTGTAAAAATATGTGAAAAATTATATTTTATATCAACGCGACGATAATATTATGAGAATTTGAGAAGGTATTGTGGGCCTTGTAGTCATCTAGTGAATTATGAATGATGCAAACGAAATTGCAGACAAACATAAGCCGAGAACTTACTTTTTTGAGAATCTCGTATTGTATGCGAGTATATTTATTATTCCTCGGATTCGTAGATTGGGCA
>JAAZTK010001561.1:0-13601 GCA_036507255.1 Megalothorax incertus
TCATAAATATTCACAAAAAAATGTGATCCAATTACCTGAATGTATCCTGATGAGATTCTTTCTATTCAATGGAAATGCTGAATTAATTAATTAGTTTGCCAAAAAATTAATACAAAATTCGAGATTCAATCAGGTGTTTTTTTGATAATCTATTTTTTGATCCTTTCAGACTAATTTGTACTTGAAAATTGTAACTTTCTGTTATATGAGACTCGTGAAGGCTGTTTAAAGACTACTAAACTACACAAATGCGTTTTTAATTGATTTTAACCCACTTTAATTCAGTTTTAAAACTTTTAATAATTAATTACGAAAGTGCGTATTATTTACTATTAGAACCCCGCCTTATGGTTTGAACCTGAGGCACAATAAAACCTGCCTCAATTCTTGAAATTGAAATGTGCCGATTTTTTCCGATTAATTAATTATTAATCGATTAATTAACGTAATTATTAAGTTGTTTAATTGTTGGAGCTGTTTTTGGATACCCTCGAGCTTCCGGTCGACCCATTACAATGCAGGTGAGACTCTTAATTATATGAAAAATTTTTGCAAAAATTTAAATCCTGAGGATTTTGGAATTTATTTTTAATTAATATTTACTTAATATTTTGATTAATTAGAATCCTAATGAAGATACCGAATGGAATGACATATTGCGGGAGAAGGGGATTATCGGCCCCAAGAAGGAGAAAGAGATTTCAGAGGATGAGATTGTTCAAATGTTGGACCAGACTGTAAAGGAGAAGACTGGAGAGCATTGTAAGGTTTTGTAATTATAACCAATTAATTAGAGAGTGATTTAAATTTTTTATGGTGCACAGCGAAAGCAATTGGAAAGATGAGCTTGGATGAGTTGGATGAACTTGAAGATGAGGAGGAGGAGAGAGTATTGATGGAATACAGAAATAAAAGGATTTTAGAAATGAAAAATTTGATGGCCAAGTCAAAGTTTGGTGACTTGATTGAGATTACAGGTAAGTTCATAAATAATACTATTTGTAATACAGTATAAGAAAGTTTTTAATTTGAATATCAACAGGGCAGAATTATGTTCAAGAAGTTAATAAAGCTGGGGAGGGTATTTGGGTTGTATTGCATCTCTATAAACAAGGGTAAATTTTGTTTCTAAAAATCCTAAGTATAGTAATTCTAAGATTTTGAAGTTTTAATAATTAATTCTTCTTCTCCAATAGGATTCCAATGTGCAGCCTTTTAAACTCTTTTATGACTCAACTTGCAGCAAAGTTCCCTACCACCAAATTCATTAAATCTGTCTCAACGTAAGGGGATATATTGAATTTGAATATAAAACTTGTCCTAATTGCCAATTTAATTTTATAGAGTTTGTATACCAAACTATCCAGATAAAAATGTAAGAAGCGTACCGCTTGAATTCAAATTAAATGTAATTAACTTTTATTTGATCCCTAATTAGGTTCCGACAGTATTCATTTATTACGAGGGAGAAATGAAAAAGCAATTCATCGGAGCGGAGATACTCAGGGGGCATAATCTAACACTTGATGGTACTATTTAATCTAAAATAAATTAATATGCTAATATCTTTTCTAAAATTCTAATGACCATTCTCAGAATTCGAATACATCTTGGGGAAATCAGGAGCAGTTCAATCGGACATTGTTAAAGATCCTCGCCCTAAAATCAAAGATGCAATGATGAGAGATGTACGAGGAAAAGATGACTCGGATTCAGAATAATGGATTTTTTTGTGCCAATTTTTAATTAACAAGTTTAAACCATTCAATATTACACTAACCTTTTATCGATTTTTCAAAAGGAGTTTTGAATTGCTTTTAAAACTAACCAATGAATCACACAAGTGCTCTTTTGATAAGTCTTGTACTTATAACTTTTTAAAATTGCATATGTATTAAAATGATATTATGCAAAGATTAAATCCTTAAAAATACCTTTATAACAGAAGCCCGGATGGTGGGATATCATTATTCAGATTTCAGAATCTGTACTAGTAATTAAATGGAATTGTAATACAAAAAGAAAATTTTTAATAGCATACTATACTACTTATCGTACATGGACCAGGTTCTTACACTATTTAATTAAAATTATTATACATGTTTAAGGGTGTTTAATTAATTTTTCGGGTCTTATCCTCCCTTTGATTTTGGGAGTACGTTTTTGTCAAAGTTTTAATAGATTTGCGAATGCGATCTCAATATTTTTTCCTCTTGAAGTTGATTTATTATTAGAGTTTCAGCTTTTCAGGTCTTTCTTCGCATTCTGTTAGTAATAATTTAATTACTGATAGTCAGTGTTCTTTTATAGGCCCTTAGGATGGCTGGCAAATTCATGATGGTTTCGAGAACGGAAACCGGATGCTCTTGGAGTAACGAGATTAGGCGTTGAGACGCAATATGATTCTAATGGACAATATTTTGCATATACTTATCTGTACAGTTACAGAGTATAATAGACTACAGTATTACAGATAGGTTCCAATTTAAATAGGAATTAATAACTTCTTTGGGATCTCTTAATCATCCAAAAATGTTTCGGCATTTCGGAATTCTTCTGCTGATAATTAGTTTCATATTGGTGATATTAATCAAGGAAAGAAATCCATTCGTGGCAGGCTCGATTATTCACGGAGTAGATGAATATTCCGAGGATAGTTTGTTGTTCGAGATTGAAGAATTAGCGAGGAAAAAGATTGAAGAATGCCCCAATGTCAAGCCCATGAACAATTTCAATATTTTTGCCGTAAGTCTTAATTTTTAATCAAAACCTAATAAAAGTAAAGTAATTTCATCATTAGATGCTGGGAGAATGGTTTATCGTTCAATATTACTCTAGTCTTGAAGAAGCTTTAACTTACAAGTACGAAATATAATAATACAAGTATAATATTACTCAATACAGGATCTGTTTATAAATTCTTATCATTTTAGGTGCATGAAAGCAGATTTTCAACTTACAAACGGTAATATGGACATGCAAATGAAACTCAGCTACAGATATGCAAATGACCCTAATGGTGAACCACAATTCGGAAAAATTATTTTTCAAATCCCAGATCCGACGCGGCCAGAAAAGTGGAGACATTCCGAAGATCATTGTAATATAAAATCCTAGCTATTTTTCACGTATAAACTTATTGTTTCCTGGATTAGATAAAGGAGTATATTACACTGATGTAATCGACACCGACTATGAGAAATATCTGCTTCTCTTGCATTGCTCCCAACCAGAATCAAATACGAGATTCCTCTCCACTTTCATCTTGAGCCGAGTCGCCGAGCTCGACCTTTTGACAATTAGCTATCTCCGAGAGAAAGTACTTTTGCAATTCAACGTGGACCCTGACTATCTTTTTCCTGTACTTCAAAATAGATGCAATATCACTAGATCTGAAGAGGATGAGGAAGAAATTCAGTTTGAATCTTTTAAAATTGATTGAAATCTTTTATTTTTAAATCTTTTCGAATAATTAACCCAATAAATTATACAGATATAACAGATGTTAGATTATTAGTTTAAAGAAGTCCTAAATCTACGAGTTATCAAATAATCAAAATTTAGGTATCAAAATGACAAAATCTATCATAATCTGTAGCTCGAATATCGAATGAATCACATTTTAAATAGCATTTCATTTCGTTCTTATTTTTAAAGGTATTTATTTCTTCTCCTTTGTCTCTTTATTGTCTTTCGAGTCTTTTCTCAAACTCCCAGGTCGGTAAATCTGAACATCAGGACGATTACGATGTCTTTTCTTTTCCTCTTCACTCTTCTTGTCACCCGCGCTGGTTGAAGGCTTTTCCAATACTTTTGGCTCTTCATTTTTACTATCACCACTACCACCAGAAGGAGGAGTAATCTTTCTTTTAACATAAACCTTTTTGACAACCTTTTTCTTGGGCTGGTCACTTTCTGGGCCCTCTTTTCCCTCTGAACGAGTAGTTGAACTTGATGGCTCTTGTGGAGCTTCATGCTCCCCCTCTTTTGTGGGTCGATTTCTTATGTATCTTTTGACTATCTTCTTTTTGGGAGGCTCATTCATGGGCTTATGTTCGTCAGAGGCTACACCAGGTTTAACCTCTGGTTTAGAATTGGAATCAGGTGTATTCTCAATAGGTTTAGTTTCGGATGATTGAGCAGACTCTTCCTTTTTCTCTTGATTTGAATTGGAACTCGCTTTCTTAGTCTCTAAAATATAAGAATTTAATAATTATAATTATTGTATTTATTTTTTAAATAGGAACTGTTTATGTAGTTAACATATTAGTAATTACTCGTACCGTTATTAAATTTACCCTGGCCAGAATTCCTCCTACCTCCTCTGTCCCCCCTCTCGTCATAATTCCTTCCTCTTCTGTCTCGATCTTCGTAATTCCTTCCTCCTCGATTCCTTTGGGTGTCCCTTCTTTTTGGATCTCCTGAGGGCGTTGCAGTTTTAGCCTTTGATTCAACCTTCAGATTCTCTTCCTTTTTTTGAATGGGAATCTCCTCCTTTCCGGCTAAATCTTTTTTCGATTCAACTGTTTCTCCAGTTCCTCCGTTGCCTTCTGTCTCCCGATTTCTTTTAATCATTTTCGGTGGAGTCTTTTCTCTCTCGGCTCTCTCCCTTGCATATCTCTCTGCACGCTCCCTGTCCCTTCTCTCACGCCTCTCTCGATCACGGCGCTCCTTTCGTTTGCTCTGAGAAATTAAAAATAAATATTAAAGCATACTAATACACCCTAAATAGTAAATATACAAAAGATACTTACTTTGGGCTTTCGTTCGTCACGGCCGCTTCGGCCCTTGTCACCTCCCTTTACTTCATCAGCTCGACTTGACTTTGAATCCCGCATCCTTGGGCTACGTGAAATCTTTGACTGCCTCCGCTCTTTTTCCCTCTGAATAATCGCTTCGAGAAGGGGAGTAATCTTGGTCTTATCCGCTATCAAAAAATGAATTATAAACTTTATAGAGTCTGTGAGAACCACTTGAAATATAAATTCACTTACAGGATTGATTGGTAACTCTTTCCTCAAGTTCTTTGACCATGTCATCAACCGAGATGAGGGGTACGCTTACTCCAGTTGTATTTAATTCTTCAATAAGTTCAGCATCCTCCTCAGGGTTATATGTTCCATGAAGCTCGTCCTTTTCAAAGTCTTCAGCCCTTAAATCTGGAAGCAATTGATTTGGGCAATACTCTGCAATGAAAAAAAATGAAATTAATATTCAGAAATTAATCATCCTTTAATTTATTAGTATATTTATATATAGAAAGTTCAGTCAATTAAAGGCCTTACCGGTAATTGCTTTGTACTCATTGCCTCGGACATCACAAATAGTATACCCATTATATTTCTCAATAAACCACTCTGCATCAGCAGGATCATTAAAATTAATCCGAAGACTGGGTCTCGTACAAAAATCAAACTCAGCGAGTTTTGGAGGTTTGTAAAAATAAAGGTAATTGTGTGGTGGTAGAGGTGAGAGTAGTTCAAGCACTTCCTCTTCTTTATATCCTGGTGGCAAGCGTTTGATGGCAACCTATGATTAATTAATGATTCAAAATTCAAATATCTATCTTAATTCTTATTCAATGAATAATTGAAAATATTACCTTTGTCAGCTTCAATTTTGCAAATTCTTGTTTGATATAAGACTCGACAAACTTTGCATACTCATATTGGTCAATATCCTTGTCTGTGTCGGGGTCCTCCTTGTCAGCAGACTCGTCCTCCTCGGGGATTGTGTCGTTGGCATACCTCTCCATCCTCAATTACCCAAATTAATTTTTGTCAATTTTTTTAAAACTTTTTAAAAAACTTTCTTGGACATTCAAATTCGCTCTCCGAGTTCAGTTTTCAGTTCCTTTTAATTTTGAATGCAATGTCAACAATCGAATCAGAAACCCTTTTTTGTCAAGTATTTAATTAATTTTAATGTAATTCCTAATTACCTAATTAAGCTAACGAGTGACTTGTGACATCCGGTTACTGGAATAACTTGAAATATACGGAGGTATATTCAATAAATTTAATAATTTGCTCGAATAGTATTAAATTGTTTTTAATAATTTGCGATATTTTGATAATTAATTTATTTTTGACTGATTGATCAAATTTAGGATGGCCATGACTGATGAAGAGGAAAAGTACAATAGAAAGATGCATTTCTTATCCCTGAGATGCGAATCAATTCAAAATGTGAGTAAATTCATCCTGAAATTCAAATACATTTCATTTTTAAAAATTGTTAAATTCTAATTGAGCCGAAATTAATTTTAGGATAACAAACTAATGGCCAAGAGATTAATCAAGGTCAAGTCACAAATAAAACATGCCAGAAGGCTGAGGATGAAGCTCCTTGTAAAATTGGACCAAGTGGAGGATCAAAGGAAATGGGATTTTAATGAGGAACATTTCCAAAATATCAAATTCCGTTACTTGTACTAATCAATCTTTTCCATCTGTTTCAATTAATAATAACACGAATCAAGCACTAAAGTCCAAGCTAATTGCTATCACAAAAAATAAGCTCCCATTGGTATCTTCCTCAACCAGTTCCAGTCAACCCAGATTAACAAACCCATTCCAAGTTGGCCTTGGACAAAGCTTGGCATACTCTTCTTCTTCAACAACTTCCTATTCCCCAATGTTGTCAACCAGCTCATCAAGTTTAAGCTCCCTAAGTACCTCCTCAATGGTCACTAACTTCCATCTACCACCAATATCCCCCGAACCTTCGTTTAATAATGACGATGTAAATAACTATTAATTAAAAACTTTTGCATTGTTCAACCTAATAAATACGTTTATTTATATTTCTCCGATCTCACAATACATTACATGTAGCTCTCTTCGTAATGTTCGCATATTTAATACTTTATATCATAATATATGCATAATTTGAGATTGAGACAGGTTAGAAAGTAGATCTATATTAAAGTCTAATTGCCTTTAAATCTAGTACATTGCAGCAAGAAGTGACAAGATGAAGCTGGCAGCTACTACGCTATATCCAGAGGCGTAGAGTTGCTTGATTTCAAATCCTTTGCCCATATCCTGTAGAAAAAATGCATTACTTTTAAAAGATTCAATTTACATTTTAAAAATAGATTGAAATACCCAAAAGAGATGACGGATCCCATTAGACAAATGAAACATAAAAGGATAGGCTATGAGGAACTTTAATCCAGTTATCATAATTGGGCCAAGGTGGCTATGCTTCAACATTTCAATATATACGGGGAAGCTGTGGCTTGAGACAAGAGTGCCTATCAAGGAAAAATAATTAGATTTAATTAAAAACGGCATTACACAATAATGTAATTTAGATAAATTACCGATAGCTAAAGCAGAAGCCATTCCTATATGGGTTAGAAAATGAATTAAAAAATATTAAATCTCCATCAATAATACTGTTTTTGATGTAACGTAACGAGATATGTTCATTTCTCTGTGTTTGATCACCGATATAATAACTTAATAAGTAAATCGGATACAATCACATACCTGACAGAGCTAGCCCAGTAAACCGATGGGTAATTGATAGAACAGAAGTGATTTGAAACTTGTAAATGGTCAAATGAGGTGATAGAGGCCTGAGAAAAACACAAATTAAATGTAAAACTTAAACCATAATTATTATTTACAACAATTATGTTATACCTGGCCAGCCTTTTGTTCTTCTCCCAAAACTCTTCAGCTTGAATCCCCTGCTCTTTTTGATGGACCTGACTCGAAGTCATCAGCCTATAATCAAAAATAAACAGCCAATTAACCACAAAAATCGAGCAATTTTAGTCAAAAGCAGGGATATAGAATAATAATTTATTAAAAGCTCGTTAAAAGTAGAAATATAAATTTACCATCTTGATGCCCCACCATTTCTAAATTGTCGAAGACCTCCAGCAAGTAGACATCCTCTACGGAACAAGGCCCTTTTAAAAAATGTAATTAAATACAAAAACAGATAATAAAAATTATAAATGTCATTTATTAATATTATTTTGACCATCTCTTTTTAACTTAAGTACAATATTTGGATTTTGGAAGAATTTTAAATTGACCGAGATATTAAAATTCTAAGCAAAACAAAAGAAAAGGAATGGTACTTACGCTTGGACAATTCCAGAGTTCATGATGACAATGTCACACCTGTCCAATAAAAGTGACGAGAATGTCAATTTATTGACCACAAAAAATTAAATAATTATTTTTTAAATCGCAGACTCCGCTCTTAGGAAATAGTTCATATGGAAATGTACACGGAATTCAAATCTGAAGGATCCACGAGCAGTAGCACCCTCGCTTTAAATCAACAATAATGAAATTCCTCCAGTTTGGACATAACAATTAAAGCCAATTAAGTGACGAAATGACCCCCATTTTCTCCGGAAATATATCAAGAATTCAAGTATTTTGTTTTTGTATCATTTGTATCATAATTAATATTACAACAATTTGGACGAACGGCCATTCTTTAGGACTTTTTCCGGTAATTTCATCATAAAAATAAATTTCGACCAGTTTATGTTATAAACTTTTAATTCATTAATTTCATTGAACTCAGATTGCACTACATCCTCGGGGGGAGAGGCTGCCAATTGCTCATAATTAAAAACTAATAAAAATTAGTCAATTAATCAAATCCTGTCCAAGATGAATCGAATAGGGTGTTTTATTACCAAGCTGAATCAGAGGTGAGTTTTATATTTGAAAGAATGACTTTTACTATGTCACATTTGACATGAATATTGACATAGAGATGTCACAAGATGGTCGTGATTAACTTTATCATTATTGTCAATTGGCCAATCGAATCTTGATTTTGGTCAATTCTCAAAATTATTAGTGTAATTGATTTGCCTGATACAATTAATTTTAAAATCCTTGTTTTTATTTCATCAGGGCCTTTGACACCTCTCTGGTGAGCAAGAGGACACTTCAGCAAGCATTTTCTGGAAGACTGAAAAATCTCACCACAACCACCACCACACAGCGTAGTAATTCTCCATTTTTCCAATTTCATCGCCATTTCAAACGATCTCGTCCAAAGGAGAACGGCCCAATGACGAATCCATTTGACCATTATATTAAGCCTCTCATATTCACTGCTGGTGTCGCTGGGATCTCTTTTGTAGGATGTAGTATTTGGCAATACGAGGCTTACAGGAATCTACTGGGCCCTAGAAGATCGAATGCTAATCCAAGAGAATGGGGTCTAACACAGGATGGAAGTCTCCAAGATTTGACACAACGAATGGGGATATGGTGGGATTCTATTCCTAGAAATGAGCGGATATTCTGGCCAATTTGTATTGCAAATATACTGGTATGTGCAGCATGGAGGATCCCATCATTGACAGCCCCTATGCTCTCCTATTTCAGTGCCAATCCTTTTGCACGTAAGCTAACCAATTTTTAGGAAATCTTTGTTTAACATTTTATAAAATTGTTTTTAGGAAGAATATGCACTCCCATGCTCCTTTCCGTATTTAGTCATTATTCGGTGGTCCATTTGGGTGTCAACATGTTTGTTCTTCATTCATTTATCCCAAGTATGTTTCACTGAAAGCCTAAACTTAAATTACCGTTCATATTTAATTTTTAATTCCTCTCTCTCTCAATAGCTGCAACTCAACTGCTTGGCCGGGAGCAATTCCTCGCATTCTATTTAACTTCCGGTATGTTCCAATTTGAAGGATAAATGAAAAATCTATTTAAAAATGTGAAATTTTTAAGGAGTTGTCGCCTCGCTTGGTTCACATTTCTTTAAGATTGCTACAAAGAGTCTCACCCCTTCATTGGGAGCTGTAAGTAAATTCAATTCAATTAAAATTCAAATCCGATAACTCTATTTAAATTTTTAGTCTGGTGCAATAATGGGAATTCTAGGACTTGTGTGCAGTCAATTGCCTGATATTAAATTGGGGATCATATTCATACCAGGATTTTACTTTACCGCTGACACCGTAAATAAAAATGATAATATTTAATATTATCCTGAGCTTTGAAAATGTAAATTACTAAATATTTCTCATCATCCACAGGCACTAAAATGCATTGTAAGCTAAAAATAAGTCCAATGCAAACGTAACCAAACTTGTAAAACCAATATTTTTCAACGTGTCCCGGATTCCGGATTATTTTTTACAGATCGCCGTTGACGCAGTGGGTCTGTTTGCGGGGTGGAGATTTTTGGATCATGCAGCTCATCTCTCTGGGTGTCTTTTCGGAGTGTAAGTCACTACTTCTTCCTCTTATCCACTCTTTCTTTCCTACTAGTAAATCTTTCTTTACCATTTAGGGCGTATGGGAAATTCGCAATTGAGCCGTTGAAACGAGCGAGAGATTTTATAATTGAATATTGGCATAATTTTAGAATTAAATTAAGAGTAAGAAAATTTGTCAAAATTGTAGCGTGTAATGTTTTAAATTCATCCTTTATTTATTCGAAAGTCGTGAATTTTTAAATTAATAACAAGTACTATTTTTCATAATAAAATTAGAGTTTTTTTTTAAAAAAAAATCTCTATTTTAACGAATTTAAAGACTTTTGCAAATCTACATACATTAATAATTATACATTTATTTATTGTACTACTTTCATTTCCAATATAAAATTAGAAACTCAATATCTTATCGATCCTCAATCTCATCATTAAACCCACCTATTGGTCATATATGTATAGGAGTAAGTTGACTTTTCACTTCTTAATTAAGACATTTATTAAGATTATTGGCAGGGGATGAGTTGAAATAGGTTGATATTCCGTTTATTAAAAACTGGTCCTCTTTTTCAAGGTTTTTCCATTTGGTTGGCATTCAAGTTCAGATAGGAAATACTCTTTTTTAGTGCTTGCATTATAAGATAAGATCTAATAAAGAGATAGGTTAGAATACACTAAAAGAAAGAGCGAGAGAGAGAAGACACACGACTCTTTCAGAAATGTAGTCCATGGGGTCAGTCTGGTCAAAGATCCTCGGCGTTTAAAGCTTGCATTACTTACGATCTTTAAATGTTTTTTGCGAGAACGGTAATTGTCGTAGACTGTAGGAAGAATATAGTGCAAAGGAAGGGAAACAAAAAAAATACTCTCCATTTCTTTTGTACAAAATGTAATGCAACTTTCGCCGAAATAAGAAAAGTGAAATTAAAGGTTAAGTACGAGATCAGAGCAGGATCTTAGAGTTATAAGACTAGTTCTATCGTACTACAGGTGCATATATGAGATTAACATATCGCATCTTTAAGTAGATTGAAAGGAAAAGTATACACATTAAATTGTGGACATTTGGGAGGAGGTAGGTACTTCTGAATGGGTTGAAACGAGTTTCTCAATCAGCCCCGGCCGATCAGAGGAGACTTTTGCAACTTCCTCTCGGAAATATAAAGATCAGTTTGGATCCTTCGTCAGTCGAGGATCAATTGTCTCTGAGGGTGCTTCTTTTTATTGAAAAAATGTACAAATATATCCTTCTCGTATTTGCTATTGGTGCCTGTAATGGCATTGGGATTGAAATTACTGTAAAAGGAGGAGCTGGAGGAGGAGATCATGGAGGAAAAGGTCATGGTGGGTTAGGTCACGGAGGACCTCCAATTCTTCATTCAAGTGGTGGTAAAGGATGGGATAGTGGACACAATTATGAGGCAGTTTACAACTATCAGCCAGTAAATAAGGGGTGGCCACCTAATGGAGGGAAAACTGCTCTTCTCCAGTAAGTCCCCTTAATAATCTTATGATAATTGATTAATGTTTTTGCTACTTATGTACTACTTATGTACTTTTTTCAGGAGCCTTTTCCCACTTTTTGTCTTTCCAAAGGATTATCACAAATCAGGATGGGGATGGGACTGGAGAAAGAGTTGGGATAATACGCAACATTTTTTCCACGAGCCAAAAGTAATCATAAAATTCTAAATGCATTTTTTATCGACCCAAAATATTGCAAATCCTTTCACTCTTAATTTGATTTTAATTACAATTCTATTTGAAACACTAGGTAAGTTTTTTTCAAAGGGGGAAGCCACACAATCTACGTCTCAAAAAGCCCGATAACGATTACCACGGGGAGTACCATGGATGGGCATAATCGGACATTGTCCCCCTATTTATTACATCCAGGTTGACTAATTAACTGATAAATGAGCTTTAGATTGAACAATATTATATATTATGGTTATTTATACTACGTTAATTTAAAGTTGCAAATTCTTGTGTTAATGATATACCTAAGTATTTTGAGGTCCTCTTAAATTGTGCACGAGGGGAGGTTTTTGAGAAATAAAAATAATAAACTCTCGAATCAAATGTTGATACCGTTAAATGATTGCAATCAATTATAGTTCTAAATGCTTGTTAATTGTGATTGTTATTTCCTATGCAAAATTCCCAGCTAAATAGGGGGAATTGGGTCAATTATAATGTTTATGATTTATTTAGCGATTAAATTGCACACGCTTTGTTGTACCTACCTATCTGCTATAATTAGAAGTTTACATAGAGGAGATAGGGGATATGCCTAATTGAAATATTAAATATGCTATGAACAAGGCTTGTTATCTTACATTCTAGTACGAGTCTACGAATACCTATAAGAGTTGTCATATATTCAGGATATATCTACTGAAATTCACATTGCATTGCATAGGATTTCCCGAGTTTGCCCTGAGGAAAATTGCCTATAAACCAACCTCGAGTTTTAAATATATTTCATTCACAATCCACACTCCTCCGGCAAACTTATCCAGATTCCAGAGTACAGACTCTTTCCGGTAATTGAATTTGACATAACTATAAAGTTTGAAACCTATCGGTTTTTAATGGATATCGATTGGGGAATTATTAACATAATATTTATTTATGCTAGAATCAAAATCATATCTAATTCCTCTTCTCGACTTTTTTGACAGATTCCCATCCGGCAAACCCATCAATTCATACGATCAAAATGGCTCAAAAAATCAAAGGTAAGGAGATTTTAAACTTTCTTTAAATTAGCAAATGTATAATTTTGTGTAAATGAAAGGGGAATCCATAATGGATCCGAAAGCTTTCCTTTAAACCAATTATTACTAGTTCAATGTTTGACATTTATCGGGTTAATAAGATCTTATATTTCTAAAATAAGCGTAAACTAGTCGTAACTTGATAAGTTTACGATATTCGTACTTGTATTATAATCTTGAGTATTTTGGGCCGTTAACTCTACGAAATTCGAAACTCTTTTATTTTGCAATTCGAAATCCTTTTAAATATCCTTAATTAGAAATTGCTTTTTCATTAACTAAAAAAATCCTACCTTAAGTAGTCGTACTATAATCCATTTGTAGAATATTATGCAATATCAGTAATCTTTCAAAGTTTTGTACGTGTGAGTAATCGGAGTATACATAATTGCACCTCATACTAATACAATATATATTAGTACTATACATAATTAAAGGTTTTTGAAACCACTTAAACGCGTATTCCTATCTACGATACTACATGAGAATCATCAATAGTTTAATTCATTAGCTTGTTTTTACTAGATATCAAAGTCCGAGGTCATTCGAATCTCATGAATTGAGAGGATTGTATGTAGAGATAGTGTCGATCTCACTTGAATAGT
>JAAZTK010001562.1:0-13601 GCA_036507255.1 Megalothorax incertus
AGTCGGAATTTTATAGGGGAAAGTTGGTCCCTTATAGGGAAATCGGGGTCGGGGATTCCGAATAAGGTCAAAGGTCACCGGGTCACCCGATAAAAGAGGTCAAATTCTTAAAAAATCAAAATTTTATAGGGGAAAGTGGGAATTTTATGGTTGAAAGTTGGTCCCATATAAGGAAATCAGGGTCTAGGATAAAGAATATGTCATTGGTTAAGGTCAAAGGTCACCATATAAACTAAGGAAATCCGTAAAAAAGTTGAAATTTTATAGGGAAAAATGGGAATTTTACAGTTGAATGTTGGTCCTTTATAGAAAACCGGGATCGAAGATTCAGAATAAGGTCAAAGGTCATGGGGTTACCCTGTTTTAGAATGTGGAACATGATAAATATCAGGCGTGGGGGGTCCGCGTAGCGGACCGGATGCAAGTGAGACTGATAGTAGGCACAAGATACAATGAAAACGCAAAATACAGAGCAGTGGTTTTTATAATTATCTACTGCTTAATCACCCCAAAGGGTCAACGCAAGCGAAGATTGCGGGATCAGCTTGTACGATATATACAAATAATATATAAATCTTTTGAGTAATGGTGTAGGAGTTTGATGAAAGCCTGGAGGCATTTGAGCTCGTTCAATTAAATTTTTTAAACAATTGAAACTGCATAGAATACGAGTATTAGGAGGTGACATTTGCAAATTAATTTTAAAAAAATTATAAATTTTTTAACATTCTGAATAGGTTTAAATCTATATTTAAGCTTTCAAAAATTAGCTACAATATATATTGTATGTGACAAATAGATCTTTCAAGCAGTTTTCTAGAAAGAGAAATTAAGTTTTAAATTTTGAAAAGTATTAAAATTTTAAAATGAGACTTTAAAGTTTCTTCAGGGGATTTAAGCTATCTTTGAATTCTGATCATATCCAAATATAATTTGAAATTCCAAACTTGAGAATTTATCTAGTAATTTAACTGATTCCCAAAAGGGGATCCGATAAGCCAACTTTGGAAAAGGTCACAAAACTAACTTTCCCCTACCTTTTAAGCCAAATGCAATGTCTCAAATTCTATATTATCAAACTTTAATTCTTTGAGATGCCCCTTTGCCCCTCAAAAAAGTTTAAAATCGCTTTAATTCACCTTTACTCTTTTTGAGTTTTTTTAGCTTAAAAGCTCTGGCTCAATGTGTAACAAGGTCCTTAAATACGTCCCACTCTCACACGAGTCAGCTTTTATGGTGTGAAACTTTATATTTTTATTTTAGAGCTCTTTGCATGGAGAAAGTCTTTAAACTTTCTCCTGGCCCTCCCTTGCATAACCAATAGATTAGGGGCTCTAGAATATTCATTGGTCTCTCTGCCCTATCACAAATTTCCATTTAATTTAGGTAAAGTGCTTTCTTAATTAAAGACGATCCCTTACGAGCTTCGAATTAATAATGTCACCTATTCTTATCATATAGAGAAATTGGGGGAGTCCTTGCATATTAAAGTATCTAACAAATATCGGTGCTCCAAGTGCTACGGTATTGTACGATAGTACTACTAGTATTACATAGGCAATTTGGGCTTTTATTTGTATACCTAATTCAAAAACTGCGCAAAAAAGCGATAATTTTTTCTCCTGAATTAAATTATAAAGAATCGCACAGGTATCAAAGAATTCAATTTAATTCCATTCAATTGAATTTAAGGGGTGCCTTATTCTAAGCATGTAAATAGGATTTACTTGGAATCAAAATAATTACATCCCAAGAATTGCTTAATGTAATTACATTAGATATACTCTATATTGAGGGCGGTTGGTTTGATAAACAAGTTTTGAACTGGGGAGATTTGAAAGAGATCGGAGCAAATAATATTGAAGAGAAACAAAGATTTCTAATTCATTGCAAAGAGAGAGCAAGAAAGGGGCTAGTATTGTTTGCAGATACTTTTGTGGCTTCAAACTAATTGTACAAGTTTCCAAATGCTTTCTCCCATGTATTACTACTACCACGATACAATACGTATAGTTTGTATTTGCTCTCCGCTCCTACAAATGACGAACGGAAAGGGGAAAGAGTAACAAAGAGAAATATTTAGATAAGAGAAAGTTTCTCTACTTGGTTCTCTCTTCCTTCGACTACTACAAATCGAATACAGTTTAGTTAGGGTTCATTTCCTTTGTTCATTTGAAGCCCTCAAGAGATTTTGGGCGAACAACGAAAGGGGAATGAGATGCAAAGACCGTAGGGATATTTATATTTACACAAAGTTTTGCTTTCAAATATTTTATTCACTCCTTTTTGTCATTTTGAAATAATGGACAAACAAACAATACCTTTAACCCGATTATTGCTTGAAGCATAGTGAATGAATGTATTACGAGTAGGTAAAAATGCGAATAAAAATAGCTGATAAAGAGGTATATTGCTACTATGTATCTGGAGATTGGCTTAAGGCTCTGTCGGTGCTTTTACCTCTCCTTCATCAAAAAGAGATAAATGGATTTACTTCTTTTATTTCAATCCAATTCAGTCCCGTTCAGACGGAAAATTAAGCCATTTACCGACGCAGGACAAAGAAATCTAATATTAACCCAGTCCCCTTTGTTATTTTTGTCCCCCTCCTGGCTTTTTGAAGGCCCGATTGAAATAGCAAAATGATTCGAAAAAAGATACCTTAGCCTAGATTCAAACTAAAAGGTATGAGCTATAGATTCATTCAAAAGTAGGACATGAATTGTTAGATAGGCTTGAACTTCAATTTAAGTTCGTGTGCAGAGTCTAATTTAATTAATCCATTGATTAGGAGAGTTCAAAGGATAGTGAAATTTCGAGGATTTGAATACAGAATCAAATTTCAGGGCTTATTACACAGGGACATGAGGGATGAGAGATAAAATTTATATTAGATATTAGAATCAAGATTGAACCCGTATAATTTATAGGCAGTCATTGTAAAGTAGGTTCAAGTTTGTGGTACATTAGAGATCGCAAAGGAGCCCGGATCCGGGGTTTTGTGAGCTTTCAGAGATAAAAAAGGTTTTTAAAATAGTCTTAATTTTTCACCATGAATATGATTATTGATTAACAGAATTTTTCCAATTATTCTTGGCATTCAATTAAATATTTTTACCTACATATCTGTTTATTATATGCAGTTTGTAGTATGATATATGATTATTATTAAGGAGCCGGCTTCGGAGCCGTTTTTGCGAACACTACATATATTCTGAAATGGCATTTCATAAGGGAATTCACGGAATATGTAGTGGGATATATACGAAGAATGAGAACCGGAAAAGTTGCAAATACCGTGGAATGGGGGAAATATTACTTAAAGTTTACTGGAGCGTGAAATATTGTGCATCCTCCACTTTCACGTTTCTATCTTTAATCCCACAAGAGTCACACTCACTCTGTTTCTATTCTTATACTACAATATCGGTACCTACTTCCAATATTGTAGGGTATTTTATGTAATTTATAAGAAAGCTTGAAATATAAAATGAATAGGTATCTAATTTTGAATTTTGAATTTTGATACTGATATCTTTTGATATAAAAATTTTATGCTAATTTAGGCAAGTTTAAATTTCAAAGCCATTCCTTATTAATATTATTCATTTCTGGTTTAAAAAAGATTAATAGTTATTAGGTCCAAAATCAGTATATTTGCCAAATTACCACTGCCTAATTAAAATCAAATTATTATCCAATTAAAAAGAAGATCTATAATTACGATATATTGTAATTAGCAATCGTAGAAAATTTTTGCAAACATTGTTAACTCGGTGCCCTGCCACACTTTATTTTACCCGGGAGCAAACTACTGGGTATCTCGGACCGAAAGCCATCTCTCTTGGCACCGAAAGATTTCAGGGAGTTTCAATCTTTCCAGTTTGGGGGAGCTGAGTCGGGTATTTCGGATCCGAAACTCTGATTTCCTCCTTTCTCTTGGCTCAAATCTCATGTACGTATCCCAATTTCTCTATTTTTTATGAAATTGGGCAACCTATCTACATTCTCATTTAATCTAAACTGGAATACAGATATCCCCTTTAATTTAATTAAAATATCACCCTGAAATAAATTAAATATTAATCCAATTAAATTCAACCTTTCAAATCCAACCTTTGTATCTTGATATAAAACTCCAATCTTTTTTAATCAATTAAGGGATCTCCTTAAATGAAATATTATCTACCAAATCTCGCCTGTCTCTCTAAATTAATTCTACGATACAAGCTAATTTTGTTGCGAAAAAATAAAATAGAAAAACCCACCCTCGAGCTCATGCTTTAAATATCCAATCTCATCTAAACTTTAGACGCTAATATTTAATAAATCCTTTGCAAAATACCAAAATGCCAGAGGCTTCGACTTGCACATCATTTCGCTTGGAAAAATTAATATTCCACAGCCTATCGCATTAAATTATACAGTCGATGCATTTTCGTTACTATAAAATATTGATCGGGGTAAATTCATGTAAAAAATGCATGGGCTTGGCATTCTTTCAAGAAGAAGAATCGCTTCATTTATTAATCCCTTCGACAGGCCTGGGCTCTTAAGTCGTCCTCCTTTCCTAATTGAAAATTAATTATTTTAAGATTAATTACCTGCACGAATATATTGAAGGACCTTCAATTAATCATATCCATATACCTCTCAAGATTTTTAAACCGAAAAATTTTAAAAATTTTACGGGTTTTGACGTTTTATAAAGCGTGCATGTGAGCTCTTACGTCCAGTCTTACTTTTAACATCTTTACATCAGTCTGCTATTTCTTTTATCCTTCTATTGCGTTACAACCCCCCTTTTAAACTCTGATCCCCACAAAAGATAAGCGAGAGAACAAATGAATTTTTTTTACGAAGGATAATAAAGGGGGAAATGGGATAGGAAGTCCTAGCCAACGCCTTGTCGACCTTTATCCCTATTTTTAAGACCCTACTCAATGTCCAACAAGTCCAGTATGTTAGACAGGCCCACCCGGCACCTCATTATCTTTTAAAGGTTATGTCCATGAAAAAAGCCCGGATTTCTCATCTCATCTCCGAATCGCATAAACTGGCGATTTATTTAATAGCTGGAAGAACTTTCCAGTGTTCCACTCGATTTGTCAAATGGACAAAATTTCCCCTAGCTGACCTGCCTCAAAACACATATAAATTCTACGATTGGCCTATATTGGTATTATATCAGCAAGCTTATTAACTCGAGACCGATATCTTATCTTTATTAGATCAGTTCCGCATAATTCAAAGTCCCAGAAATAGACTCATTTTGATTTTTATTTCTCGGGCCCAACCCTAATTAAATTAGGAATTCCATTCTCCTCCTGACACCCTCAATCATAAGTTAAGCTTCCATTGGGGATTTCAATTTCTATTCCAATTTCTATTCCCAAAATAGAATCCAATCCGCCCCAATATGCGGGCTATTATTGAAAGATGAAATATATTTGAAGTGTATGAAAGCCAAAGTGGAAAGAGATGTTCCACGCGTTTTATAAAACCAAAGTTCTATTTGTGATTAGTGAGTCGAGCACTCATTTACATTTTATATTATACGAGTATATCCCATCCCATTGGATAAACTGTATCTATCTAGAATTCTAGATTATAAACTATATACTTTATGTATATCGCACTGCCACTGATACTATCTGCATGTAAGATCAAATGTTTGTACAAAGAATTTGCCATTAAATCCATCCTATGAAATTGAGACTTTGCATATGAGCTTATATGTAAGTCTATGGGAAAAAAGAATAGTAGTACATAGCCAAAAGTAAATAATGGCTCACCTTTTTTTACACCGGATATGAAAGGTATCTTACCTAGTTGGCAACTACCAAGTATATATTAAATCTATCCGTATATCTCACAGACAGATTGCTTTACAAGTTTTAGAAAAATGGGGCTGAAAGCTGGTTCAATTCTAGACAAAAAAACACTAGGATGGATTCTTTTTCAATTTGCATTTTGCATTGAACTTTCCCCTTTACTTTGCTTTTCTTTCCCAGAATCAAATTCACACCTTTGATTGGATAAGCAGTTTTTTTGTATCAAAGTTATCCGAAAATAGTTGTAAAAAAAGCTTTCGGAAACTTGCAAGATTTTAGGCATTCAATTCAAAAATTTTATCCAAAAAGACCAGAAAACTTGAATGAGGAATACTGAATTATTCTCAATAAAATGTAATAAAGCGTTTGAGGAAAAAAGGCATTAATTTGAATTGTAAAAGTACATATTTGGAAGAATAAGTACAACTTCTTAATTGCAAACATTTAACAAAAAGAAAGGGCAAGCTTTTAGACTAATGACACGATGCTTAAAGAAGTTGCATAAAAAATTTAATCACATGTTTGCATGGGTGGAATTAGCACTAAAAGTCCGAAGACGGATTACTCCCCAAATGGGTGTGCTGAGCCCAACTTTTTCGAATTAATCTCTCTAGAGGAATATAAAGCTAGCTAAAGTTGCACTCGTATTTTTATTGATAAAAAACAAAAGGATATATTCAGCGGCTTTAATTAATATTGCATTCATTTGAATAAATTTCGGTATATGGAGAATTTAATGTGGCTAAATTTGTTTGTTCTTCAATTAAGTCAAGTCTCCGGTTTAGAGAAGGTGTATCACGCGACAAATCCATTAATTCTGACCGTGTGTTTAATAAATAACCAGGCAGGATAATTATTGTACCTACTTATTTATTCTTGATTCGCTGATTCATTAGTACCATATACGGATATTAAGCATTAATACCAGTGGAATACATGTTACACTCTTAGTACGATACATGCCTAGAGTTTTGTTCATTTTACGATATAGGCACTTTCTAACAGCTAAATTCTAAATTGTTAAATTCTTGAATATTCGCGAGGTGAAAAACGGCTACATGTGTCACTATCAAAATGAATCCCCAATGGTCTAATTTATATTATTCTTTTTCTTTTTGTAATAGTTTCCACCAGAGGAAACAGCTTTTTGCCAATGCTAACAGTATTCATATGTGATGGAAATAAGATCCTTTTTCGACTTAAAGTACTCATATGTAGCTGCTAGCATCTTGAATTTGCTATCCTAGAATATGAATTTGTTATAATGGGGCCCTCCTCTGCACTCGAAATAAATATTCACACTCTTATACATAATAACCGTTTGGGAAATGATTCACTTTGTCACTTTTATTAATGGTGGGGGTAGCTGATATTCCCCTAAATGTGCAATTGGGGAATACTAGTCTAAATATTAGTAGTAGTAGAGCAAATTCCATTTATGCTTTTGAATATACGTAATTTAGATGGGATTAGTTGAGCCTAATTTACGATTGAAGTTTCTCTTGATTTACAAAGTACGGATCATCTAGACTAGAATTTAAAATAAAAGCAACATTCTTCACATGTTTGCAATAGAATCCGTACGAGTATAAGGAAATGCCTCAACAATTGCAATAGGAATTTAATTACCTAAATGCCTACTGATATATGTCCAGCCCACTTCAATTTAAAATGCCCCTCGCTTTCAAATGGAATTTCAAATTGTAGGGCAAGTAAAGGAAGATACCTACTGTTTGTATATGTAATACACCCTTGTTTTGCATCTCGTATCTCTTTGACCGGGTTGATTGGTTCTTGGATCTCTTTGTATGATGTCCGGAGAAAACAAAGGAGGATTACGGCATTGACGAGAAAAAAATGTCTTTGTTGAAAGCTCGGGGATGAGTGTACTGGGGGAGATTGGGTGGGTTATTTGCACAAAAGGATGAGAGAAGATGAGGGAGAGTGAGTGAGTGAGTTGGAAATCAATAATCCGATCAGGGAAAGAGAGGAGTGTAAAGTGCGAATTATTTGGAATTTTGCCAAAATAGCCTTAGCATACAATTGCTCCCGATCACCGGAGGTCCTCGGGTTTTAAACCGGTGAGAAATGTAAAAAAACAAAGGTGGGGGTTTTATTCCACCTTAAATCTAAAATCTTTAGTGCACCTCGAATTTAAAGGTATCATATGTAGATCTCCGCTCAGCAATATCCTCGAGAGAAAAATCTATATTTTTATTTAGCTCTAAAATCCTCCCCTCAGTAGCCAGCCTTGTAGCAACTAGCTAGAGAATGCAGATTCAATTTCTTGGAGGTATCTTGGAGAAGAAAAAACCAATTTGCTTCCACACGGGGGTGGGGGCTTAAGATGGGGTTCAATCTATTTACTCTCCTTAGTAGATCCCCTTGTAAATTCGGCATATCTTCAAATGGGAGGAGGAGTTGTGATATTGTAAAGCAAAGCGAATTTAATTTCCCTCTAAAAAAATTCCACTACCTTCTCCCAACAGAGTAATTGCTTTCTCCTCCTATAGGTATTTTAATAGGCGTTCCTTTTGCATACTTAAATAGTATATTCATAGGGAATTTGCATAGCCTTTAGAGTACCCTAGAATCTCCCTAGGATTACAATACAGGTATACATATAATACGAGAACCCCATGCTAATATAATAATAAGAGATCCGAGTAGGGCTCTATTTGAGAAACTCAAATTAGGAATTCAGGGCTTAGGCTATAAGCAATTATAATAGTTATAGTGGGCCCCGTATTGGGAGATGATTAGTAAAGAGTAAATGGAGATGGGCAATCGAAACTAAAAAGAGATTGGGAAGAGGAGGATCCGTCTAAGCATCAGCATCTTGCAAGGTATTGGACTTTGCTACTAATAATTAATTGTTTTTAGCAAGTGATTAATTGCTCGAGGAGGAAAGAGCTTTGCTAATCAACTACGGATCCTAGAATCTTTTTTTATGTAATCATTCGCTCATCGCGTCATCCAATACAATTTTTTTAAGACGGGGAATTCCTCGACCTCTAAAAGAATTTACAATCCCAATAATTTCCCATTATATAAACAAATGCGCAAGCAGTCGAATCTTTAAAGTTTCAATTAATTCCAATAACTCTTCTAACGCAATCCTAAATTTTTAATGGGAGGCTGGGATTGCAAGGAATTTGATGGAGGAGGCGCCTCCCGAAGAAATTTCAATGTTCAAGAGCATGGGAAATATATGCTTTTTATTGTAAAAACGCCAACAAATAACCACGAGCTCTGCTGACATTTGCACTTTGTCACTTTTTTGAGCGGATCGTTTGGCAAGCTAGAGGTTTAAAATTACGCAATTCGGGGAAAGATCTGAGAGGTTTAGCCGGAGCAGGGTACGAGAGCTCCATTGAGGAAATATTGCAGAGTTCAGCATCGGAAACAAGTCTATTTCCATCTTGTTTTAGGACCGGCATTAAATCCACCCACCTCCTCTCCCGCTATATTAAGTTGATAAGATGTTTTGGGCCTTCTTCTCAACCTTGATTTGGATCCGAGAGTCGAGATATTTGAGCCAAAAACTTGTGTCTCAACTCTGAATCAGTTATGAATGCAAACTGTAAATTAAATGTGCAAACTCAAACCTATTCCTCTCCCGAATTAAATATGCAAACTCAGGCTGTATCTACTCATACTCTCAGCATCGCTGAGGATGGGAGAATTTGTTAGTTTTACTCTGGACTGTGTAAAAACCGGGTGTAGTAAATTGAGAAATCTGGCTTTTTGCAAGGGAAATAATTATTGAACAGTTGGCCCTCATTAATTGCTTGTTACGAATTGGAAATTGTACGCGGAGGAGGATGAGCAGATGCACCCACGTAAATATGTGTAAATTTATGATTTCCGAGGGTTTTTTCGACCAAGGATTGGAAATGGAATTTTTGGCGATAATTTTAATTCGAAATCCAAGATTCAGAGCCATTCTTACAATTGCTTTTATGGGAAAATATTATTTATTGCCCACTCTTTCCTTTCGAAAAAAAATTTCTTACACCTCCTCCTCGCCGTATTTTTGTCATATACCAAAATAATAAACAGTCCCATATATTTTCATTTAAAAATTAAAGAGTTAAATGCGTGGCCTTGTCTAATTCCAACCAGGCCCGGAGCGGAGCCAAAATCAAGTTCAATTTGCTCCTCTGATCAAAAATATCAAATTCCACCGCTCAACAAAGCGGAAGAAAAATAGGTTCGATTCCCAAATACCAAATGGATCAACATATATCGAATTACACCCATCGAAATCCTCTTATCCTTAGAGTAAGTGAATTAGGATTATCTCGGCTGCAGATTCCACTGCTTTCAGAGCATACTCGCAATATTAAAAGTTAAATGATTTTTTTTCGATGGCGGCGAAGAAGGCTTGAGAATATATAGGATAGCTTGGGGGAGGCTTGTAAATACAATTTATATCCGTAAGAAATGACATGATTACATTTGATATCGGAATTCCTGAAGTAGCATAGCAGCTCCGATCCCCTCCTGTCCTGTCAGCTAGCAGCTCACTTGTCTATCGTCTCTCACGAGAAGCAAATTTGCAAAAGTTGATTTTTCTTTGCGGAAACTTCAAACTTGTGAGGAAATTTGTGAGAAACTTAAAAGCAAACTCATATGATTGGAATTACATAAGCCTAATCCCCCCAGAGACCCGATAAATTTAGATTAGGGCCCCGCCAATGGTGACAAACATGGGGGATTGATCCTGTTTTTCCGGTCGGGGAATCACTCGATGCTCTCGCCGAAGAAAACATTACTTTTCTTCGGCTCAATGTTAAAGGGTTGAATGATAAAAGACGTGTGCCTCCTAGTCCTACGCAATTTAAGGGGATTTTGAGGAATTTAATGCACCCGAATTTATCCTAGGTTTATCCCATTGAACAAGTAAAAGAATAGGTTAAACATCTTAAATTGCTAGCATCTTTTTCATATGTAGGGTGCACTATTTCCACTTGAAAACCTTTGTATTCTTAAAAGGGGAATAAACATTTGGAAGATTTGGAACTTGAAAATGACGCCAATAATCCTCGGTTCCTTCTAAATCCTTTGAAATACGGATATTTGCCGTTTAATGCAGTGTGTAAAATAAAAATGCGTACTCGGGGAAGCGGATCCTAGTGATCTTATAGCTTCTAATGAGCAAGCTTTATTATTAACGAGGATTTCTTAAAGTTAAGAGTCATTTTTTCCAGGGGGAATTATTGCAGGATTTCCGAAGGAATTTCGTACTCTGTTTTTTGAGAGCGGAAATGGCGATTTTGAAGATTTTTCCAAGTGGAAAAAGTCTCGTCATTCGGAGCTTCAAAGTCTCCCCGAAATGAGCAAGGGCAAAGGAAATGAACAAATCCTCGAGGGATTACACTTTTTTAAGTTTCGTTAATTCCTTCCTTTTTTTTGGACGTATTCCTCAGGGGTGAATTTATACGCTGCAAAATTGTCTCTTTAATAAAAAAGGCAGTACAATTAGACCGGGGAAATTAAGATCCGCTGCTCAGATAGCAAGAAATTAGCTTTTTATTTGCACTAATTAGATTTTAGGACCTTTACAAGAAAAAAGAGTTTTAGAAAGGTCATTCGAGGCTTTAGGCTCGGCCTAATCTCTAGGGCGGTCAATAAATAATAAAATACTGGGAAATTAAAGGGGGATCTCATTCCCTCTAGACTCTGAGAGCTTAAGGAGAAATAAAAAGTTCGGGTTTGGACACAATTATCGGCTCAAGTTTGCGGAACCAATTTAACGCTTTGCCCGGCAATTCATCTTAGAGCTGTAATATCTGCCCTGTAGCAGCGTATACTCGTACTTGGAGGATTGCAATTTGTTCCTGTCACAAAGAACATATATCCATTTGGGGGTGGCCTGGTGGCGGTCTTTGCACAAGAGTGAATTAGCGATTGGATTGATTCGGAATTGAATTATTATCAGCAGTATACGTAGAAGTATGTAGGTTCGAATAGAGAGTTTAGGAGGGAGCTTAAAAGCACTTCAAGTTCTTAACTCTGTGGAATCCGCTTTGGGCACACACATTTCCCAATATAATCTCTTTTTTGAGAGTGTGAACTTGTAAAAAAAACTTTTTCTCACTTGTAATTTTTAATAGCAAGATTATTTCCCACCGAATACTTAAATGAATTAAAGCCTTAAGGAGTTTAAGCTTTAAAATGAGATTTAAAATTAACAGCCTCGGGTGTGAAATTTGCACAAAAATAAATATAGAATTTGCATTTTATTTTTATTGCCAATTTAAAATCTACTACTTGTAGGTATGAATTAGTATTCAAGACCAGGTAGGTTCGAATGTATTTACGGTTCAACCTTCAAGGAAGCAATTGCATAATAAGTAATTATTCATTCACTTGTTCAATTAATGGTTGAAGCTCTTCTGTTTGTTTTGCAAAAGCCCATATTTGCATACATTTGTGGATTTGCGACTTTAACGTGAGACTCTTCTATGAAAGAGCCGAAACCACGAGTTTAAATTAAATTACAATACTTGTACACATTCAGTATTCACATATATTGTATTTTAAAACAACTCTCTTGAGCTAGGAGACTAATTTACAATGTGAAATATTCACATTGTAAAGAGGATACAATTACGCATATGGTAATTTAATACAATTACGAGTAGTGTCCCTATCATAAGTAGTAGGTTCAACAAGGAAGGAAATTCTCCAATTCCCAGATAATCTTTATCGCTTGAGAATACGAATATTCGTAGTACGCGTATTAGTTTAAAGGATATTTTGGTTTAGAATTGTTTTTAGATAGGCTAAAATTGAAATGAGCACAATAAAAGCAAGTAGTGAATGAACCAGGGCTCTCTCAGGATCAGTTTACAAAAATTTGGCAATGTTTTGGAATTTTTGCTCCTCTGAAAACAAAGCTAACAATAGCTGCAGGCTCAAGTTCGAGTGGAATTGGACACTGGGGAATTAGGCAAAATAAATAATCAAAAACCTAAGGAAAAAATTCGCGATTTCCCCAAAATTACAGGATATTTTAGGGGGGTTCAATTTGAAATTTATTGAGTAAAAATTCCCGATATTTTATGGCAAAGTCAACCTTCCATTAGTTGCTCTAAGAATTGCCAAATTTTGGATTTTTCTCGCTTCAAATGTGCCAAATAATAAAATCCGTGGGATTGGGGGAAGATATCACTGGAATAAATCACTTTTCACTATGAATTTTATAGCGACATTTTGCCAACTTTTTCCTTTGCATAAAAATTGGGCATTTTTTAAAAGCTCCGAGTACCCTACTCTTTTTCTTTTAGCAAAGCGATATAGTGTTTTTTTATTCGCCAAATGAGCGAAATATACAAGCTCCTCATAAGCTCGACTTCGTAGTGTAAATCACTTGTCGGCTCCCCCCAAATAAAAAGCCGAGTTGGTCGTGTAATACAACAAAGTAAAATATCCATTTGGGAATCGGAATTCTGAATAGAGGAGCTTCTTCCAGAGGAGCTACCAACTCTTCCAAGCTTGTACTTGTTGGCCCATGTTGGGTAAGGATAGGAGGATCGACTGCAGAAGCTCAGAGAGTATATTCTTCTATGATAATCGCACGTTTCTCCCAGTTGCACAACTCAGTACAGAATTGGCTTTGAAGCGTGCGGGTTGCGGTTCAAAAGCTTCTACTCCGAGAACCGTCCTTCCTTCACTGGCTACCACTATTTCCTATACGGGAAAAAAAGATTTGAAAACAAGTACAACGAGAAATTACTTTGTTTTGTGAAATCACGTGTT
>JAAZTK010001563.1:0-13594 GCA_036507255.1 Megalothorax incertus
GTGGATTTGTTCCAAGTCCCCGTAGAACTAGTCGATGAAATGTTTGTCAATTTGGCGGAAACTCATCCAGAGTTAATCGAAAACATTCTTAAAAAGAAGGCGGGCATCTCTGATGAGTTAATTCTAATATTTTTAAAATGTGCAAAAAAATATAAAGAATATTTTTCAAAGGGTGCTGGATGAACTGGAGACAACTAGCAGTGTATTTGAGGGAAGCGATTACGGAGAACCAGAGGAACCTCGTATTCACCGACGTGAGGACATTCTTCATGAGGATGCTGGACGACCTGATCAAAAGTGAGATGCTTTTTAAAATAGAACTCAAAAGAATATCAATAATTTATAAACATTCTTTCCAGGAATCGTGGATCAACAAAAAGGGATTCAGCGGCATCAGATGGAGAGGTCAGTTCTAGCACAAAATCCAGGTGGTTTCGAAGTCGTGACACTTCAAGCAAAACGAGAACATCCTCAGATTCTGGTGAATTTTATGAATATTTGGTTTATGAGCCTTTCTAATCCAAAGTTTGTCTTTATATATATAAAAGGGAGTGAAAAAGGGACGAAAAAGAGTCCTTCGGGGACACTCCAAGAGGGAAAGCGAGCCACATCACTCGACTCTGTAAAGGATTTATCATCAGGGGGTCATGCAACAACAGTTCGGATCAGCTCTGTAGGTCCAGCGGGAAGTGACCCAGTAGTTGATTCACAACGGAGTTCCTCAGAGCAAAGTCTCAAGGTTTGAAAATTCTATCAAAAATTTATAATTTAATCTAGCTTGATCAAAATATGATTAGGTACCTGCAACTGGACGCCGACAAAGTTCCCCGCTATTAGATAGCAGCGGAGTAATTACTGCTTCTCTCAAAATCCCCGTACCTCTGCCTCTCAGCATCGACGACATTCCATTCATTGAAGATGAATCCCCTCCTTCCGCTCCTATCAAGCCACACAAGTCTACCCCAAGCAGGGGGCGTGCTAGTGTAGATTCTTCAATGTCTTCGTATTGTAAGCACTAACAGTAAAATATATTGTCATCTCATATTAATCCCATTTCCCTCCCTCAAGGGCGTCCATCTTCATCAAGTCCAACTTCACCATATCCTTATGAGGAAATGACTGCAAAATTAAGTTTTGGTGCTCCTTCACAACTTGGAAGTTCTCCTAAAACGGGTAGCATTCTTCAAGAGTCTACCTCAATATCAAATCCACAGTCTCTAACTCCAACTTCCTCCTCCTCTTCTTCTAAGAAACAAAAACCAACCACAAGTCTTATTCAACCTGGGTCTCATTCTCCATCCTCCTCCGCTCCATCTGCTCCTCCACGACCATCAGACTCGTCAGACTCGTCACCCACGACAAGTCAGGGTCATTTATACCCAGGGCCACCATCAGCTGCTGATGCTAAAGGGCTAGGAAAAGAGACTAAAGGTGCAAATATATCCGGCCTTATCAAATCAAAGACTGCAGATTTTGAGAAACTCGCATCTAGATTGAAAACTGGAGAAGGGAACGGAGGAGGAACAAGTACAACACCCACATCTTCAAATTCAGGGTCCTCGACAACTTTGACACCAACTCCACCAGCTCCTCTAACCCCACCTTCGTTATCCACCTCCGCCTCTTCTTCTTCAATCGCCCCACGAATGCGTCTTCGGAGTCAGGAGAATATATTACTCAAACAGAAATTCCTTCTCCGACAGCAATCTACGGAAAAACCACGACCAGGGTCCTCACCCACCACACCCCCTGATCAACCCAAGGCTTCTTCAGGCCTTCAACGCTCTCCAAGAAGATCTATTAATCAAAAGCCTTCACAATCAGAGTCACAGCCCTCACCATCTCCACCAAGTTCCTCTTCCTCTAAATGGAAGCGCTCCGAAATCATTGCAAGTCAACCCACGGTGACGACCAGTTCAAGTCATTCTAGTCATCATCAACCCCGTCCAGGGCCTCCTCCCTCTAAAAATCCTGAAACTTATTTGTGAGAAGCGGTGGGAGCTCTAATGGATGCTTAAAAGTACAAATCCCCCTTTGTAAACCTCTAGTCTTTTTGTGACGGTAATAGAATTCAATATTGTATGGTCAGTATAGTACATACATATATCGTACGAATAAGCTTCAAATTAATTAATGTGCTTCTTGCTCTACTCTTTTACCATTTAAGGTGCTTTCAAAGATATATGAGGGCTAAACTTTAATTGATGAGGATACGAATACATTATTTATCTTAATTATAATCCAGCCTTTTCTATATGTTCTCTATACATATTGATATTGATATTTGTTAATAAAGAGATTTGTCGTGAGCATGTTATATACATATTATATTATATTATATTATAGCCAATCTAATGGGGACAAATCTGCTCACAACTTCAATTCAATTATTACTATTACATACATATAATATTGTACTTCTACCTAAATGCAAGTAATAAAAAAATGAGCAGTGATTCTACTATGAAAAAGTGATTATAATTTTATTAATTATTTGCTTTAATTAAAATATTTAACAACATAGTATAAGTTTCAATATGTACAATATGGAATGCGATAAGAAATGGTAGATACAAATATACATACATGTATTTCTATAGTGAGTAGAGGAAGAAATGGACAAGGGGGATTGGCTAATCATTATTTACAAAATATTTTGTGATATCATATAAAATTCTATAATTTAACTTTAAAGGCAAGTAGAATATATACTCAATTATCAATTAAGGATAAGGAAAACTCAGAGTGTAGTAGTACAGATATTTACCCAATACCTATTAATACTCATAATAAAATTATAATATTGTACTACTCCTACCTACTATTGTACATTATCAGTGCACCTATTACTTTTATTATTGTACCTAAGATTATAAACTATTATTTTATGTGAAATTAATCCAACTTTATACACGGACAGATCTCCATTCTTCCAAACTTACATATCTTTGGATATAAGTTTTTTAATACTAATCTTGTGGTCAAATTAGCTCTAACTATAATTATAGATATGTGCAATACCTGTATGTATTCTTGCCGATATTAGCAACATATATCATATAATTATAGTAGTAGTAGTTCATTGACATACCTACTTATTATTGTATTTATCCTAAATTCAGTAGTCCCCTATATATTGTAATTCAAAAACACAATTTTTTACAGAATATATAATTTACATATTATTTACAAACCGATGTCTAGACTCTAAAGGTAAACAAATGAGCTACCCCATGTTTTAAGAGCAAGTGGACACAGAATTATTTTGGGAGTGGAAGGGCCGGTGATGATGAGTGGCACTATTTCTCGGCCTTCCCCTTCGGGGTACCTTTGTGGCAGGATCAGCGAGCTCATATGGATCTGGAGGCTGGAGAGGGAAAGCGAAATGGGGATCACCACGAGATCGCTCGTGAACCTTTCGATGCTTTGCTAGGTGATCGGATCGGGCGAATTTTTTATGACAAATGAGACATCCATAAGGTTTCTCCCCGGTATGACTTCGGAGATGGCGGCCCAACTCATCAGAGCGCGAAAATCGCCAATGACATGCCTGATAAAAACCCCATATATAAATTAGGGTAGTATGAAAGTTTATATAAAAATTAAAAACTCACGGCCCAACTACAACTAAAAGGCTTTTCTCCCGTGTGCCGCCTAATATGAGCTTTTAAGTGTGAGGATTTCAGATACTCTTTCCCGCATCCTCCAAATGGACATTTGAGAGGGACTGCTGGCTCCTGTACTACTTTTTCCCGCCTTCCTCGTCTCCTTTTGGGCTCTCTTCCTCCTCTTCTTCGGGGCCCTGGAGTAGGGCAAGCGTTCTCCTCGGGAAAATAGGGGGTTTCTGAANCGTGGATCTGGATGAAGAGAATGAATCCCAATCGCCAAAAGAGTGCTCAAGAGTGAGATTTGTGAGAGGGAGAAGGTTTTGCTGCCAATGAGTCTCGTCCAGGTTGTAAGAGATGTTTGGGAGAGAATAAGGATCAGAGTCTAATCCAATTAATGTCTCGGAGGATCCAACAGAAAGGGAGTCAATGTTGAGAGGGAGTGAGAAATAGGAAGAGGAAGAACTGTTGCTGGCTGGAAGAGCTCTGAAAAAAGGGTCTCTAAACTCTTCTACCAACTCTTCTTTTCCAGGATTCCCAGGGGATGTCACCGAGTCCTCCTCAACGTCGTCTACTTTATACAAAAAAATTGAAACTACAATAAAAGACAAAACATTAATGAAAACAATTTTAGACGAAAATTTACTTTGTGAGTTTAGTATTGTCCATGAGGAGGAAATATCCTCCAATGGCTCTAGAAGGTCAGAGCCTCCCTCTCCTCCTCTTCCTCCGTCAAGAGGACCAAATATGTTAACGAGGACTTCATCGTCAATATCGAGATCGTCTTGAGAGAACATTTTGATGATTTTGATTAAAGAGAGAATGAATGGAAACCAAGTGGCTGGTTCGGAGATGGATGAAGGTTCCAAGTGGACTGGCCGTAGCTGAAAGGGTCCGTGTAGAGAGAGAAAGATCCAGTATGTGTAATTGATAGTCAAATGAGGAGAGTTGTCGGCAAAGCCTCATTTCACCTCGACAAAAGCCAGAAGGGTTACACTCCACTCGGGTTTCACCCGACCCTCAACAGGTTGCTGATGGGAAGCAATGGAGCGTGTCGAGTCATCCGATCTCCTTTGCCGTCCATAAGCCACCACCGACACCAACACTGATCTCTTCCATCTGTTGCAGCTATGCAGTCTCAGTCCCACTTAAAATCACAAACACTCTACCAATACACAAATCAAATGGTAGCAGGCGCCTTTTGATGGATCCTGTATTCAGGTCTGACGCCTTTTGAATGACAATTTTGACGGATTTACTCCACTTTGAGTTGAACCCCCGAAACGAATCCTCTATTTTAGTCTTTTTGATTCCAGAGTACCCCTCAAATTGGCAATGAAGGTGCTTTGATGACTCGTGGCTGGCCCGTGTGCAGATTTATGAGCGAGATAAGCCCTGGGAGCAGTGCCCCGATGAGCACCCAATTATCTCGTTAATCAGACTAATTGGTGTTGCTCGGACTGATTGTGAGGATACTCCAGATCTCTGCTCAAAAATATAATAGAGAGCGAGATAGAGATGGGAAATGGGTTGTAATGTCAACAGGGTGGAGAGTGAGACAAAGCCATCAGAGATCACCTTACTAGTATTACAATAATACAGGCAAGCACCCCCGCATAAAAATAGAATGACCGTAGACCCCCTTGGTCTTGATCCTCTGATCCTGAGTTCCTTTATACAAAACTGATTTTTAGAGAAAAAAGATTTACAGTCAGAATTGACATGAAAGAAAGAATCCTCTTAAATAATAATATATCGAATAGGTACATTTGTCATATTATCTATATATCTAGGATTAATTACTCTTTATAGGCATCCAATCTATGATACTAATATATATTATACAGATAAGTGATAGTGATAACTACAAACAAAGTCTAATACAAAGTATTGATATATTGCATATGTATTACATATATGATTTTTTCAATGGAAAACACATTTTTGAGCAAATCCATTCAAATGTAATTAAATCTCATAGACTTTTCTGGAATACATTGAGCGTGAATATGATCCATTACTTGTGCTGTGAGCTTTTACAATAAAAATAACAGTTTAAAAATTATGAATGACCCATCTGGCCGTGCTCGGTATTGTGTTGAAGTAGCTCACATTTCCCGGAGACTGATCCTGAGTCAGTCTCACATGTCTATCATATACTACTAGATCATTTGGGAATTGTCCACGGGAATGTTGCTGATGAGACACTGAGGAGTCAATGACATCTTTCAGAGCAAATATTGAATGAATAAACTTGTCCCGATGAGCTCATCCCCCCGTTAATTGTCCACGGGAATGTTGCTGATGAGACACTGAGGAGTCAATGACATCTTTCAGAGCAAATATTGAATGAATAAACTTGTCCCGATGAGCTCATCCCCCGTTTATTTTAATGAGATTATTTTTTACAGATTTGCAGATCAGATACATATGTAGCTTATACAGCTATGCCATATGCAAGTAGTATTATATGTAATATTATATGAAATGAATTAATATCTTAATAATAAAGATATCTAAGCTAGATAATTATAGTACTACAGTCTACAATACAACCTATAAGAAGCATATTATTGTACATTTATTCTGAATCTCTCGATATTTGAAACAAAGGATTTTATAGACTAGGTAGTTGTACTAACGTTTACCCTTCAAGGATTTGGAGGAATATCGAAAAATGCTTTTAAGAATCAAATACAATAGGTATCCGCAAGTTTAAAGTTTAGGTTTTTAAAAATTAAAAAAATGAGAGATAAAGAATTTCTATTAAAGAGAGATTAGGAGATATGAATTGACATCAAGCTCAGGATCAGGGGCCAGGAATACGTTATCTAGAGATAATGACACGTAAAAAATTTTAAAAAGGTACAAATCTATCAAGTACATTTTAGACCCGCATATCATTTTATGCTTTTAATTATAGGGTCTCCTTGTAAGGGCATTGTCTCCGGGCTTCTTATCGATTGACCTGTTCCAAGGCTAACAGCGTGATAATACAATACTAAAGTGTCTCGGTCATGACTGATAAAATGCTGGACATTTAAAACCTGAATTAAAAAACTCGGGTATACATTTTAACAATTGCTTTTATTAGTACTCTGTATAGTAGTACAGATACTGATATATTAGTAGATAATCAATTTCGTTACAATCAAGTCAAATATGCATAAAACATTCACAGGAAAAATACACGAGGAAGTATAAACTGTGTATAAACTTGCAGTGTACCTAGTAGTACAATAATTAGGTAAGTTATATTACGGTGCAATAATAAATTAACAATAATTTATCATAGGAAGTTAGGAACCTACTAATAATACAAAGAAATTGATCCTGAATCATGCGTTAATAATTTGAATATTAATAATCTAATGTAGTATAGTATTGTACAATACAATAAGTATATATGATTTAAAGCATTGCAATTTTTTACTCGTATATGTAAACTCCAATAGTAGTGCAAATTAATTAATTAAACAAATAGGGAATAGAAAAGAAAGTATAAAGAAATGTTATGTTATTTTTTTATAACTATAAGTAAATATAAATATATTCAGCAGGTATTTAAAGATAACAATTATTATATATTATATATAAAATCTCCCATATAAAAATGCATATTATATTCCTGATCAAATCAATTGTTATTCTGGAAAGATGAGCCGGGTGTTGGTGGCGGGTTTAGGGAGCTAAAGTTATCCGAATCGTTGGCAAACATATTGGCGAGTTCTGCGAGCGTACTTTCCAGCGCTCTATCTCCCTCCGATGGGTTGAGTTCCTCAGCTCCTCCACCCTGTACTTGTGACCTTCTTGAGGACCTCGTTCTCGGCCCAGAACTTTGTGACCCACCAATCTCTTCAGTATGGAATTGTGAACGATTCGCTGCAAATTGCCGCCGCAGATGTTGAGGGTGCGTTTGCATCAAAATGTAAATTCAATTCAAGATCTTTGTTGAGTAGCTCATCTCCCCCAAATGAAATATCCATTTCAAAGTCTTCCTGGTCCGAGTCAATATCCATTCCAAGGGAAGAGCCAGGCGTAGGTGGAGGAGCATCAAATTCTCCAGGGCTTTCTGGCCTCGGAGTAGGAGGTGGAGCATCGTTAAATGGTGTCATTGGCTCACTAAATAAGTTTTTTCCACGTCTACCTCTTGTTTGTGGTCCTTTCCTTTCAAATGGGGATTCAATGTCATCCGTAAAGTTTAGATTAATCGAAGGAGTGGGTGGTGGGACAAACGGAGTGGGAGGAGGCATTGAAGGAGTTGGTGGAGGTTGCTCTAATTCGGCCATCGGTTCAGGAGTATCATCTTCAGCTGTTAGAGTTGATTTAATACCTCCTCCTCCTCTCCCTCCTTTCTTTCCTCTCTTCCTTCTTCTCCGTCCACCACGACGTGGAGAAGGCTTCCGAACAGGAGTTTTGGGCGGTTCAGGCTCCATTGGGACATCAGTGTCAGTCGGAGGCGGAGGAGGAGGAGCTGGCTTACGGCCCCTCCGCGCTCGAGTTCGAATAATTGGCTCAAATGAGGTAATTTGATCAGGATCTGAATCAGAACCCGCATCATCACTCCCAAAAGGAACTTTTCCACGGCCTCTGCCCCTCCCACGTCCTCTCCCTCTCCCTGGAGGAGAGCTTTTGAGTGCTGGAGGTGTACGCCTTCCTTCATGTGTATCTACCTCTATCTTTTGAGGCGGTAGATCAGCAGGTAGAGGGGATGGAGGTGTTCTTGAGCGTGACCTGGAGGAAGATGAAGAGCTCCTTCGAGTCTCTCTTCGCCGCCTCTTTCCAGACGACCCAGAATCGGATCCATCCGAGCGATCTGACCCAAAATTCATTCCCATTGAATCATCATCCTCCTCGTTGAGGTTAATTGCTTCCACGTCTTTTTCTAAAGCTGCCATTTTTGGATCTCTACCCTTCCCCTTTGAGGTGCTCTGTTCAGGATGATCTGGAGTTGCAGCGGCGGCAGCTGCAGCAGCCTCTGCATCCGATTCTTCTTTCTCTCTATCCGCTTGAATCAATGCCGGCTCCTCTTCAATAGCTTTTGCAAATTGGACTTGGAAATCTGATGGTTTCTTTTCCGGTTGTGCCTATTTTTACAAGCATTATTATTTATACAATATTAAAGTTGTTAGCATATATGTATAAATTAGGACATACCTTTTGACTCGCAAATACTTTGCACACGAATTTAATCATGTTGTATTTGCTCACCTCCTGCTTTGCTCGGCTTCCCCAAGAGTAGCGTACAACTGGAGGATCCAATTCAGTTCATCTCTTCAGAAACGAGGTATGCCGTTGAAACATACTCCTAAATATATATATAGTATAATATTAATTATGAGCATTTTACCTTCTAATATTTATACGAAACAGATACAATACTAGTAATTCCAATATGATTTACTCACCGTTTTGAGAAACCTATGCAAATCCTCTTTTTTCTTAATATTGACAGATTTAGTGAGGAGCATATCGTCCATATGTCTCCAAATGGTCTCTTCATCCACACTTCGATTGAGCATAAGGATAATGGTAAGTATGAGGAAGAGGACAGTTCGGCGGCCATCAATCTCGAGAGGTCTGGTGAGTGACTGCATCCGAGATCTGAAGCGGGTAGATGCTGCAAACCAAATAACTAACAACCCCCTTGTCCTTATTCTTATTCATCCCTTCCTCAGACCCGTAAAGACGAACTCCAAAGATCTGCACATGTGTAAAATTATAATGTATTTTTAAATGTCAAGTATTTTTAGCACAAATTAATAGTAGTAGGTAATTACACGAAGGAGGACATCGGTTAACTTTTCAATAAACTCTGGGAAATCGCTACTTTGTCCATTCATACAATGCCGGACTATTTCGGATCTCTTTACCACGCTCTTTTTGTGGTTCATAATTAGCATGTAAATAATCGAGTTTTGAATCATTTGTTCCATTGTAAACACCACCCCAGATCTCTGTTTCTTTTTCTTCTTTTTTGGGGATGCCTTAATCTTGGGCTTGACATCCTTTGCTTCCTCTCCTTCCTCTTTTTCTGCACCCTCTTCTCCGCCTCCTCCTCCTCCTTTTTTGCCACGGCCTTTTGGTTTTTGGGCTTTGCCCTTCTTTTTTGATGCCTTATCTGCCTCTTCAGCTTCCTCCTCCTCTTCTTCTTCTTCCTCCTCCTCTTCTCCTTGTTCATCTCCCTATATAATTAAACAAAAATTAATTAGGTGTCTTCAATGGATTTAATTTATTTAAATAAGCATAATGCACTCTTTTTAAAGTTGTATAGTTGTTCTTACTGAATGATCTGAGTCAACCATAGGTGTTGGAGTGGGCGGTGGCTGTGAATAATCAGGATCCATATCTAGATCCTCGTCAGGCATCCTCAGGGGAGGCCCAGGAGTCTTTGGGGCATAATCTCCAGAATCAGAAGGAGGACCTCGCATCGGTCTTGGTGTTGGTGGTGGAAGAAATTGGCCAGGAGTGGCAGGTGGCTCAAAATCATAATCATCTTCATCCGATTCATGGGCAATGTCCATCATCATGGTGGGTGGGGAAGGCATTGGGAGGTGTTGAGGTGATGATGATGATGCGGGTGTGGGTGTCGGAGGGGGAGGAGTACTCGACCTTTGCTGTTGCTGCTGAGGAGCTGTGAGTTGTTGTATAGCCTTAGCTTTAGCATCCCGAGGTATTCTGTGTCGAGTCATCCTGGGACTCTTATTAAAAACATTAAATTAAATTATTAAAATTGCCAATTTATTCCGAATCCAAAATACAAATAACTTTTGCATTGCAATACATATTGTATTATATTATGTATGATTATAAAGCCTTTTTAATTTCAAAGGTGCAAAATACACTAAAATATCGAAAAATATGTATATAATCTTTACCTTCAAGTAATTCAGCCAATTAAATAGGTTGAGTCTCAATTAAATTGAAATTATAGCATGTAAATTAATTAAAATAAAATAAAAAGATTTCCGCTCAAAATCAAACTGAGGCCGAAGCTTGTATTTTTGTCGACGTCGACGAAAAACTCCATCTCTCGTTCCATCTGAACCATTTTATTTTGATCAAATTCAATCTGCACAAAAATAATTAATCCACAAATACAATTAAAAACAATTCTCAATTCATAGATTTACTTTAATTTTGAAATATTACATAATTAATTAAGTTTGATATACAAAGTGATTCCTTCCAATGACCCATTCGGTAAGTTTCATAAATAAAATAATTTACTTAATATACTTATACTACCTACATTTTAAATTGCTATTATTTTTTTAAAGAATTTAAATAATTAATTATTATAGCAAGACCTACTAGTACTTTTTGTTATTAACCTTTAAATTAATAAAACATATTGAATTGGGCAGGTTTTGTTGTCTATTGAGAATTGAGCAATTAAATTTGCAGAGTGGATGGTAAGTTGTTGATTTTATTTTTGAATTTTTCACAAGTTATCATTAAATTTTAATTACAATTTAATTTTAATCTAATATTTTAATTCCTCCAGCTTGAATTTTTGGACAATACTTGCGGTTCACCGGCCCCAGCTCTACAAAGACGAGGGTGACATTGTGTGGAGTTGGGGATTGTGTTTGGACGTCGCTGTGAATTTAATTTTTAAACAAGTTTTAAAGCTTTGAACTATAAATTATTGTTCTTCAAACCTCTCTGTGCTGTGTTTATTCCTCAATTTCATGGATGGATGTTCATTTGGATCGCTGTTTCATTGATTTAAGCAATTAAAGGATAAAAGTGGTGAAAATGGCTTCTGGATCCAGTTCTGGAGATAAAACAGTCAACAAAGTAGCTTTGTGTTCGGCTATATTTGCTGGATTTGCTTATGTTGGCTATTCGGTGGTGAGAACAGCTTTCACTCGACGCCGAAGGGAAGGAGAAGGTATGCAATTTATATTTTAAAATTAAGAACAATACAGAAAAGGTGGATTACAATGAAATAAATTATGTTGAACAGTGTCTCAAGATCTGGTGAGTTACCCAGAGGGTGAGGCTCGCCTCTTTTTCCGCCGACTCTCCACCACCACTCAAACTGACGCACTTTTGGGCAACTTAGACCTGTCAAATTCTGGTGGGAAGCTCATATTAAGGCCTCTATCTGTCCAGGAGAGGATTCGTGAGCTAAACTTCCGGGCAAGGCACTTTGCAGGTAAACTAGTAGTGTGTAAATGATCTTCATTTAATGGTTCATACAATTCTTTTTAATTTAGACACGATGCTCGCTCTTCAAGGTATTTAAATATAGCATATTTAATTAGGGATTCTTTTTAAAAATTTAATTGAAAATATGGGAATCTTGAAGGACATAATTCTGGTCTCACTGGTCTCGTCAAACATGGTCCTAGGAGTTTGCAAGTAATAAATTAAATTATTAACAAATGTTACTTTTTCAGGCACCTTACCCACCTTTGCTCACCCTCAGTGCTCTCCCTGGTCTTCACCGAGGATCCTCTCACCCGTGGACATTCGTCATTTTATTGCGTCTCGCTCCTCGGACAATTTATCTCTAGTCCCCACGGATGGAACAGGTGGATCTCCACAGCGGAGGAGGTGGTCTCGAAAGTCAATGGCAAGGAGAAGCCCTGACCTCATCGCAGGTGCAAGAAACAGAGGCCACAGATCGAGCAATTGCGGATATTAGCGAGGAGCTCAAGGACAAGGTTTTTTTATTTTTTTTATTAAATTATTAAATTATTAAATTATAAATTAAATTATTAAATTATTAAATTTTTTTTATTAAATTTTTTTATTAAACTCAAGCTCGAAAGCTTGAGTTTAAAGGGGAGAACAATGGACTCGTTTGAAGCTAAGACTCTGGTTGCTCTGCTTTATACCTCGGATGAGGGGGTTTTAGAGGTATTTTATCCTTAATTAATTAATTACTAAAATATCTATAATATCATTCAATTTAAATATGTTTTTTTACAGCGAGCTCTCATCACCCTCGCTAATCTCGCCACAATGGAATCCAATCAGAATAACCTCAGAGAAGCTGGCTGCCTCCTTCGCCTCCAAAACCTGCTCAGCCACCCTACGAATGACATCAGATTGGCTGCAATTCGAGCAATTGGGAATATGGCTCTTAATGAGCAGAATCAGAGAGAGATGAAGAATATGATTCCTGTACTGTTGAGCTATATTGGAGAGGATTCTCAGAATTCTAGAAGAGATTGTTGAGGCTGTTTTAACAACACTTGCGAATGTGGCCGTCCTCACTGAATGGCACGGAGAGTTTTGTCCCAGCCTCCACTCCCTCTACAGCCTCGTGGATGGGAGTTCAATGCCGATCCAATTGCAATCCTTAAAACTCCTTGTCAATCTATCCACAAATGAGGACATGGTGCCCAGTCTGCTAGCAGCCGCAGCCCCAAAGCGTCTATTGTACCTGTTGGATCCGGGAGAACAACCCACTATTCTCATGAGGCTGGTCACTCTACTTGCAAACATTGGTACAATTTTATTATAAAAGAAAATATTTAAAACTTTAATTTCTTTATCCGTTCTGACCCTGAATAGCTACATCCGCAACACACCATAAATTAAACCCAATCCTAGATCTCCCACCGGAAGATAAAGCTCCGTCTCCTGAAACAATGCAAGACACGACCAAAAATTATTTAAATTATAATTGTACAAACCTAATCTAAAAAAATCATTGTTTTTACAGGTACGCTGCAATCTTCTCAGTCAACGCAAAGGATAAGATTAGAGAAAAGTCATTTCAACTTATGAATGGTCATTCCGATGAAGATGTTCGAATTCAGTAAAGACATTATTTACATTTTTTAATCAAAATAATTTTAAAAGCTTGAGGATTGATTCTTAAATTCTAATGTTTTTATTTTTGAAGATCACGGAGGTTGAACAACGCTATGAGGACTTTAAGCCCCACCTAATTAAGACACGCGTTACTTCTTATTAATTCTCTATTTCTGCCAAGTCACAAATGATTTCATCCCCAGCCCAAAATATGT
>JAAZTK010001564.1:0-13584 GCA_036507255.1 Megalothorax incertus
CTGGGAGTCAACTCGTTGCTTTAAATTTCCAAACACCAGACATACCGATGCAGCTTAATCAGGGCAAATTTGAATATAATGCAAATTGTGGATATCTCTTGAAGCCGGTAAGATTGAAAACCTTTAAACTTTAACCCGATTTTTACTGGAATATTCTTTAGGACTTCATGAGGCGGCCTGATAAATATTTTGACCCATTCTCGGTTTGTTTATAATAAATTTTTATGGGTTTTTTATTAAAAAATGCTTTAAAGGAATCCCCGGTGGACGGAGTAATTGCTGCACAAGTTAATGTTCAGGTAAATATATCTAAATTAATTAGGCAGTAGCTGATAAATCATTATAATATACAATCTTCATTCTCCCCTAAGGTCATTGCTGGTCAATTTTTAAGTGATAAAAAAGTCGGAACTTACGTCGAGGGTAAGCTTTCTCGAAATTCCCCAAATAGTGATATCCAATTCTTCTTCTCTTCATAGTTGACATGTATGGACTGCCCACGGATACAATACGAAAAGGTAACTCCATCAAATGTTTTTCGAACCAAACATACTAACTTATGGATTATAGAATTCCGCACAAGAATGGTTCCAGCCAATGGCTTAAATCCAGTGTACAACGAAGATCCATTTCTATTCCGCAAAGTATGATATTTTGATAATTTTTTGTATTCCAAAATTTCATTAATCCCATTTTTTTTAAAAAGGTGGTTCTGCCGGATTTGGCTGTTCTACGTTTCGGCGTTTATGATGAAAATGGGAAATTGTTGGGCCAAAGGATTCTTCCATTAGATGGGTAAGAACGCAAAATTGGTCTCATAAGATTACATATACAATTTATTGATTTTGAAAAATTTATTAAAGCTTACAAGCCGGATATCGTCATATCTCTCTCCGCACAGAGGCTAACTTCCCGCTTTCTCTACTCCATGTTATTTTGCAACATTGAGCTAAAAATCTATATCCCTGATGGGTTTGGGGAATTTATGGACGCCCTAAGCGATCCTCGGGCTTTTCTCTCTGCTCAGGATAAAAGGGCTCAGCAAATGAAAGCAATGGGGATCGAAGAGTCGGATATTCAGTTAAAGGATGTCAAGATGGGGAAGAAGGCTAATGCAGCAATAATGCCTAATGCAAGTGCTGCAAGTTTAAAAGGAGGCGTCAGATTTGATGATGATCAGAAAGGTAGTATATGAATTCAAATTGTTGTGTCTAACATCCAAAGTAGAAATATCCTAGCTCAAAATCTTTACATCATTATGATATCCATCAATCCTTGAAGTTTATATCAACTTATCAAGAAATATGCCCGTAGGAGTTAGTATTCTATATAATCTCGGTTCTGTATAAATTAAAGTTCGTCTTCCTTTCACTATGATTCATACTTCATAGGTAGTTACTACTAGTACTGATATGTAATTACCATAATCAGATCCAATACATGATTCATTTCTAAGAAAAAGTATCGAATATCAAAGTTTCGACGAAATGGGTTGATCTTTCCCTAAGATTTCCACTGAATCTGTCAGACTGACATTTAGAAAATCCAGACAACATTATAGAAAGAAAGTTTGGGTAGAGACGGCGAGGAGAAGGAGTAGTGTGAATTCAAATCATACAAGGCCAACAAAAAAAGATATATTCCATTCCATTTCTGAAAGCTCATTCGATCGATCGTTTCTTTACTCCCAAAAGCGTCTTCTCCTCATATAAGGATCTCCCTTTTCCACATCACTCTGTTTAGAATGAAAGGGAAACTCGGTACATTTCTTTATTCGTGCCGAAGCGGCTATCTTTTTTCTTCCAATTCCTCGTTCCACTCGATTCTCAAATAAATGATTTCTCCCCATCTAATACATGTATTAAAGTTTGTATTCATATGCAAATAATACAAATATCTTATCCGTGGACCATAGTACAAACTTGTAGTACGAGTACAATATAATGTCTATAAAAAAATACAAAGTTTTGAAAAGAAAGTAGTTTATTACTGAAAGGCTGAGAAGGAAATCTTTATCTGCCGAAAAAAAATCCTTTGAAAAATAACCAAAGGCTCCAGGCATACGAGAGGGTATCCTATATCAAAATAATTAATAAAAAAAGCCTATATAACAATGCAATGAGACGGTAAATTAGAGAAAAATGTATTATTTAGAATTCCAAGATTTATGAAAAAATAAATTCGAGGAATTTAAAATAAAATAGCTTACGATAGCTAGGTATAATTAGGTTCATACTCGTATATTATATGTAATTGAACCCTATATCCGTATAATAAAGGGCTTTATTTGCGACTCGCAAATAAAGCCCTAATTACAAACTCGAAAATTGCGAGTTTCCGCCTAAAATAAAGATCTTGCAGGTAGGATAATTAAACATTAAACATATATAATACTTTGTAGCTCAAATTCATTTCGGGAAAGCACCTTTCACCAAAGAAAGGAGAAAGTTCAATTGAAACTTCTCCTTTGCCCTTTAGAACTTTAATGAGGTTTTTCTTTATGCTCCAAAAAATCTAATAATTACATTTTCTATTTATATAAACATTTCCAGAGGACCTCAAATTCGACCTAATAACAACGGAAAGCCTTCGAGCTGATAAAGCCTATCAAAAGGTTATCAAGAAACAACAGAAGGACTTGGAAGCACTGAAAAAGAGGCAGCTCAAAGAGAAGCAGCAAATGCAAAAGAGTAGGTTTAATTAATTTTTGCACGAGTTATTCTTAATTGAATGTAAAATTTAGCTCAGACGATGGCGACGGAAAAGGCAGTGAAAGCAAAACCGTAAGTAATTTGTGAATAATTGTTCCATTTCTCGGAATTCCCTCATCCTTATTGATAAATTGATTTCCGTTTTTCCAATTAAAATGACAATTTGACATACTGGATAATTAAGTTTATATTCTTGGAATAGACAAAATGATGTCAAAAATGATCCTGAAGTCAAACGAATGGTAGGTGAGCAGACATCACAGTGGAGTAATTTGCTTACCAAGCACAAGAAGGAAGAATGGGAGTTGATGAAGAGTCACCTTCAAGTTCAAGAGGAGACACTGAAAAAGCTTATGGAAGCTTCTCAATCTGTCCAAATTAAGCAGCTTGAGGGAAAGCACGAAAGGTGAGGATTTTTTAGATAGGAATTCAATTTGTCAATGTAATTATTTAATATTTTAAAATCTCTTTTAACCCCAAAGGGAGAGTAAAGAAATGCGGGCAAAACAGGTATGCTTTATAGTAGTACCTACATACTTTAAATTATTCATTTAATTTGAAATTTTGAATGGAACATTTATTTCTCCAGGCGAGAATATCAGTCGAAACCGGAAAAGAAGTGACAAGTGACAAGACACTTCGGAATAAGGCGGAGAAAGACAGACGCCTTCGAGAGAAGAACCAAAACAATACAAAAAAGTTTATTGAAGAGAAGGAAGGTCGCAGCCATAAAGCAAGACAAAGAAATGGAGAAGCTAAAAAAATCTCATGAAAAACAATTGGAAGAATTGGCTAAAGAGATTGAAGCCGTAAGTACAGATCTTTCAATTAGAAATCTCCAATTACATAAAATATATTGATTTCCAGGTGTCAAATCAGTATAAGAATGAGGAAATCGAATACGAAATTTCACAAAAGACAGAATTTTTTGTCTAATAAGTTTTGAAGTATAGATACATAGGTACTTACTAGTATAATACCTAAGAATAAGTAGGTACTTTCCAACCTTCCTTTGTACTCCTATGATCTACCTGTCTATTGTAATACGATATTTATCTAAAGTTCTAAACCAAAAGTGTTAAAGTCTTATGTTATTAAATTATTATATTATTATTAATTATTACGAGCTCCCAATTTTATTGAATGTTATAAATTATAATGTATATGATAGGTTCTCATGATATGAAATTCAGAAATACTATATGTATACAGAGTAATTAATGATGTGTGTTCTAGTCTTTGTATTACTGTATTATCGTAAAAAATGTATTTATAGTATACAGTACAGATACAATGAAAGAATATATTATACAGAATTTATTTAAATGAATGTGATTTTTAAAGTACTTGATTCAGGAAGCGTGAATCTAAAAAAAATCTCATGTACTTGAATTGAATTTATCCTAGTACCTATCTGTATTCTGAATCTGTATATCGTACAATATAACACTTCCCAGAAATATACAATAGGTACTTTCTATTTTGAAATTATACATGTAACATGTAGGTACAAAATTATCATTAACTGTTTACACATCCAAACTCTAAATACTATAAATATTGCAGAATTTGAAGTAAAAGTAAGGATTAAAGATATCTATTAGGCTAAAAATAATAATGCAATTACATACCCGTATTTATTATACAATAACTATCAGTATTGTAATAAGCAAGCCAAATATAAAAGGTAATTAATGAAATTTAAACTTTCCTAATAATAGTTTAATAAATATAAGATTCTAGAATGCCAAAGCCCCCATCCATATTCCATATGCCTAAAAAGTATCTCGATTTTCCTTCGCCACCAATGAATCTGGTTTCCTTTTTCTAATCTTGAGTCCCTACCAAGTTAATTAGATGCTATAATGTACTACTACTATTATATAGGTTATTTGATTCAATAAGGTTTCAAAATGTGATATTTAAAGAAGTCATTACTTTATTGCATTTTCTATGTATGCTTATAATAAATTTAAGTTTATGGTTATTAACTTAAAATATTCAATCCAAAAGAATATTTTTTGAGACAAGTCATACTATCTGTTCCAGTGCATATTATTGAGTAATTACTAAATTAGAGGTAATTAATATTACTTACTATTAAAATAATATATTATATCGTACGAGTACCTACTACTAGTAATTATTAAAAACGTTGTAATTTGTCAGAGTCAGGGGGAAATATTTCTTTTAAAAGTAACTCGACTCTTTAACATCAATTCAAATAAAAAGGTATATGAATAAAGATGAATACATTGAATACCTACTACCAGATAAACTTTACAATTTTGATTGAAGTCTACGAAAATAATATTAATTCCAAAATTCAAATCATCATATTGTATCGTACAATTTAAAGAATTAAGGAATGATTTAATGCTCTGATATAAGATAGACTCTAGTATTACAAAATACAAAAAATTGAGGTAAAGCATGAAGAAATGGCAAAAATTCTCCTAAAAATACAACATCAGACATCTAATCCTACATTAATTCTACAGTTTTGAGAGCTAAAAAAGGAAGTGAATGAATATGTATTAAATAAACCTAATCCTAATCCTAAATAGCTAACACCTTAATATTGAAACTAATTTGAACATTCAACAATCGTCTTAAATTTAATTAGAAATACATTCGATTCAAAATTCAAATAGTACCCTACCCTACATATTTTTAAAAATATCCTAAGAAGTCAAATAGTAACCCTTACAGCAATATTCTTCTTGATTAAATTGCCTAATATTACGTATAATTAGTTAGCAAAAACTGGAATGGACGGAAGAATGTATCATTTAGAAATCTTGAAAGATCTATTGTCAGAATTTGAATACTTTCTCTTAGGATTAGACATGCATTCTAATCTTTAAAATTAGACTTCCACCTTCATCCGAGCTTATTAGGATTCTATTTCTTTAAGATAATAAATTGAATAACATACCAATGCAATGTAGGCACATACATTTATTGTATTAGAATTAGATATGCATTTTGTCATGTTCCAAACTTTCACTACTTTCTCTTTCTTCTATCTATATTTATCTACAATATTTATCCTATCTTTTTAAAATTCCTAAATACATTTTATTTCGATTATCATTTTTAGGAAATATTTGTTCATTAACTGACTCAAAGTTTATATTATTTATTTATTTAGAGAGGCGCCCAAACCTACCCTAGTACTTGATAATAGATCCTCTTTCTTTCCATTTAGAATTAAAATATTTGTTCAAAAGCATTATGAGCCTCATCTAAAATAATAGTTATTAAATCAAAATCTCATCCTAGGCTCCTAGCCTAATAATTAGAATATTATTATGTACAAAAATGGTTTTCCATTAAGGCATTCTCTTCCTATTATCTATTATTAGTTAGAGAGTTACATATAGAAAGAGCTTTTTAGGACGGTTCTGTTCTTGATTCGCAAAAATCGTATGATACTTATACAATACTATATTTATAATCCTACTATGTCAAATTCAACATTAAAAATTTAAAAGGAATTCTAATTATAAAATCTCTCGAATCCAATAATCTCTGAATCTTGGCTGAATCTATCCTAGATTATTTTGTACGCTTAACTTTCAACTTTTTGTTAAAGTCTGGAAATGCTAATGGAATTACTTTTCAAGGGAATGCTAGAGTTAACGGAAAATGTACAATCTGAAATAGGGCTAAATTGATAATTTTTGGTACAAGTCTTTTCATATAATGGAATCTTGATTCATATCTGTATATGGCTTAATATGCCTGTAGAGAGATTTCTTAAGCATGAGGCATTGGTGGAAGAACAGACCTATTTAAATACTGCATCAATGGCCCTGTAAGGACAGAATGGTGGGCCAGCTTCTCTCAGAAATTGATCTGCAAATTGATTCAATTAGATATTTTTATATAAAAATATTTTTAAATGTAGTACCTTGCAATAAATCAGCAGCCGTGGATCTTTGAGCAGGATCTCTAACGAGCATTCTTTCCAGAAATCGAAAGAGTTTTGAAGATACCTACCATTCAAATATTACGAGACACATAAACATTACAATATTTCCATAAAGTAACCATTTCCTTTCACAATATATCGTACCTTATGAGCGTTCTTTAACTTTGGAGGTGGCATGTCTCTTATCCTTCTCATTGCTTGTAACGGAGGTTCATTGAAAAACGGTGGTTCTCCGTCAATCATCTCTATAACCATTATGCCAAGTGACCAAATGTCTGCCGATAGAATCAGAAAGGAGTAGAATTAGAAATCAGATAGGGTTTTTAAAATAAAATTCCATTAAACATACCAACTTCACATCCATAGGGGAGCCGAGAAATAACTTCTGGTGACATCCAATATGGCGTACCAACGAGGGAACGTCGTTTTGGCACTTCTTGACTGATAGCTAATATTTGGAAAATAATATACGATACACATTTAGAGCTTCATACATATTAATACAAATACGATAAGTATTACACTGGAATCTCGTCAGATATCCGTAATACGAATCATATATTCAAGGTTAAAATTTATACCTGCACAAAATCCAAAGTCAGAAAGCTTCACCTAAAACAAAATGATGAAATTCAATTAGTCACGGTTGAAAGAGGATGATACATTTTGCAAAGTAACTAAAAAGCAATACACAGCATACGTTAATTATGTCTAGTCATTAAGCATTTCCTGTCTATTTATGATCCGCCCTACACACGTTACAGGCGAATCTCTTTTTATTCAAATATTGAAAAAAATACTTACTCTTCCGTCGCTCGCCAAAAGTATACTATAAATAAAAATAAATTTCAATTAGTCCGAATCCTTTATCTGTCTCTCCAAAATCAATCTATTTCATTCCTTACCTGTCAGATTTGATGTCCCGATGAATAACCCCTTGACTATGAAGATAAGCCAGCGCTTTAACTGTTAATTAAATTGCATTTAGAAATATACAAAACAAAGAGCAAATCAGCTAGGTATATTTTAACATACGGCATTGTTTGCAAACAGTTGCAATTTGTTCTTCATCCAAATGTCCTGAATATTTAAAAAAAATTAAATTCAGAGTTCTAATAATCATAAAATTCTCACCGTGTGTTACAATGTCCGTTAAGGCACCCCCTTCCAAATATTCCATTACAACCCAAAGCTCATCCCCCGCCAAAAAACTGTCATACATCTCAACAATGTTTGGATGATGATAATCTCTCATAATTACAACTTCATTAAAGAGCAATTCACGGCGCTGTTGTTTCCTCAAATCCATCTTTTTAACAGCGACCTGCTTCTTTGTCGCTTTATCCGTTGCAATGCATACAATCCCTGTTGATCCTTCTCCAATTTTAATAAAATTCTCCAGCGTCTCTCTCGGATCCCCTGGACTAACCACCATTTGAAGAGCAGCTCGAAATTGTTCATGTGTTAGCCGATGTTGTTGTTCAGGCTGTTGAGGTTGTTGAGGAGAATGCTTTGGTGGTGGAACAGGGGTGGACTTTGGTGCCTCAACTGAAGTTGAAGCTGGAGCAAATGGAATTGAAGGTTTAATAATTGGAGGAGGTAGCTCATTGGCATTACTATTAGTATTTGTGATAATCTTTCGGGGTGGAGGCTGCTGAGGAGGTACTAACGAGCTGGTCGCAGGAGATGGTTGCCCAGTGCTTGTTCCTCCTGTTCCAGTTCCACTACTGCTTTCAGAAATTTGAGCGGGTTGAGCAGGGCTCATTTGTGAAATCCTATTTTGTGCATTTACTCCAAATTGGGATGAAGCTGAGCTTTGTATAACTGCCGGTGGATGATGGGGCTGATCACGGCTCATGTGCATTGATGCTGCTCCAGGAAAGCTTGTACTTGATGTCATATGATGTTGGTTAGCAGGCCATCCATTCCCAGTTCCATTCCATTGCTGATGATGATGATGAGTTGGCAAAACAGAGGTTGAACCCGCATTAAATCTAGAAGCTGGTTGCGGAGGGATTGAGGTTGAAGAAGGACCATTCATCATCATTGATTGATTAATATGAATGTTAGAGTTTGATCCAAGAGGAGGGATTGGAGATAATTCGCTTCCTTTTAATCCATTTGTGACTGTTGAATTATTTGGAGCAAGGATTGAGGTTGTTCGGTTGTGGAGATGCCCTTGGGATTGTGATGGCATTTTTTGATGCAGAGGAAGTAGGGAAGAATGAGCGGGGTATCCTCGTTGTTGCTGTAAGGGAAACATACTCATAAGTTAACGCATTCAGGAAATTAAGATTTATATGTAATTAATATATGACCGTACTTCGAGATTTTGATTGTGGAAATGATCTTGGAAAAACCCTGCTGAAGGGGTCTTATTGTGAGGGAAGCCAGGGTGGGCATGAGGAGTGAAGGAAGTGTGTGAATGACGAGATATATTTGCAGAATCCTCTTCCTGAAGATTAGGTAGATTCATACGAAATTCTTTCCGAAGTCGAGGAGGGGAAGCCCGTAATGAATTTGATCGTACAACTGATGCAGCTTTCTTCATGTCCAGCCTGGTCTCCTCTCCTCGGACAATAGTCTAGAAAAAAGATATTCAATTAGTTTAAAGTTTCCCGAAATTATCATTAAAAAATCACCTTCAGATCTAAGATTTCAGTCGTTGTAATTTCACTTGGGTCGACAAGAGGTGAAGGTCGATTAGTACTCATAAATACAAGGTTATTCCCAACGATAGAGGCCCATTGAGAGAGGTAGTCCAAAAAACCTCCCCTCCTTTTTATCGAAACCTGTGTGGACACGGTGCTCAAAGTTTGTTGGCTGCCCAATTTGGATCTTCTTCTTTTTCTTTCCAAACATTTTGCTTGATTTCTATATTTTGTACAGACACAATACAGTAAAAGGTTAAAGGACACTTGGGGCTTGATAATTAAATCCTAGAGTTGAGCTTTTTCACATGATTATGATTGACGTTAACTACAAAATCTCGTTGAAAGTTTAAAATCTTTAAATTGCGAGCACCGCAAATCTCAAACGGTCTTAATCACTCATGAGGAACAAAGATATGTAAATTTATAAAAGAGTGTGCAACTGTCAAAGGCACTAAACCGTATAAAACGAAGTTAAAAATGTCAATAGGACGGTTTAATTTCTTTTTGTAGTAATTTCACTGGAATTAAGGCTCATAAAATTGCACTTGACATACACAGCAGAGATTCTTTTGATGTTGTATTCGCATCTGAAAAGAAAAATGAATGAATTAGATTCATCAGGATCTGCAAAATTATGAAGCTAATATTAAAATTGCAGTATTTCCTATTATTTAGCCTAATTATTTTAATACCTAATTTGCAGTGTAATCTGATCTACAATGTTTACAAACTTACAGATTGCTAGCCCTCCACAATTTACACAACATCCACTGTTCACTCAAAATCAAATTAGCTTCAAATTAACTGAAGCCGAATGGACGCAAATATAATTAAGTCTGCACTGGTGCGCATTTTATACACTTTTGCTCTGCTCTATTATTTACAGGTCTCAATAAATCTAATAGTAGTAGGTAGATAGGATTAGTAGCTTTTGGTGTCCACTATAAAATAGTTAATTTGTAGCTCGATAGAAGTAGAACACAATGTATAAACTATAAGTATAAACATACCATTCCAATCTCCAGCGGATTTGATTATGCGATGTCCATTTGGGTTCAGCCCATTGATGTTGCCAGCAAGTTCTGGATATATCTAAAACAAATTTTGAACATTATCTACCTGTATAATAAAATGAATACACTGATTACAGGTGAGTTGTAATATAGGAGTACCTGAGCCAGAGACGGCAACACAACACTTTTTTTTGTATATTAGAAGAGTCAAGGTCTCTAGCTACACCTCTCGTATAATACAGATGGACAGGAGCCGGGGACTGGAAAAAGAATAATATTAAATTAGCCAATGCAATCAATAATTATTTTTTTCAAATGACAGAAAACCTTACCCTGACCTGGGGCTAATGTCACCGGGAGATTTCTCAGAGTTCACACAAAAAAATGTCAAAATTGTCAAATTCCAAACAAAAATAATTTAAAATCGCAGATAAACAAAATGTTGCGCTCTTTTAACAGTTTTTGAACTTGACTGATTCACAAAAAAGGCGAGACCGACTATTTTTTCAACTTCCTGTAAACTTGTCAACCTTAGGTGGGGTCAGACCGTTAAGAGTCTTTGAAAAGATTGACGAGTCACTTTTCAAAGAAAAAAGGACATGGACAACAAAGGAAGAAAGGTCATAGTTTGTGATAATGGAACTGGGGTAAGTTTAAATAAAAATGATAATTTTGGTCGTTGACATTTGACACAGCATTAGAACTTTAAATTGACATAATAATAGAATTAGTCAATTAAGATTACGTGCCTTCATTAATGAGCATAAGCTGTATAGGATTAAATTACAATTGCCAAATTATTTGGAGAATGTGGAATTCTAATATTTATTTTTATTTATTTCAAGTTTGTCAAATGCGGTTATGCCGGGTCAAACTTCCCCGAGTACATCTTTCCGTCTATGGTCGGCCGACCCATTATTCGCGTATGTAATTTTGAGTTTATAAAAGTTAATTGCTTTGCAAGATTGGTTGAAATATTGTCATTTATTTCAGGCTGCCAATAAAATTGGAGACATCGAAGTGAAGGTAAAATAACCTACCTACCTGGCATAGTGTTATCGAACGATAAATATTATTGGCAATTAACTAAATGGCCAAAAATTGAACTTTTTAGGGATAGTATTAAATAGATGGGCTTGGATTAACTTTTAAATAGTTCGAATTAATCATATAATACCTTAGTCCTAGGAAAAAAATAATTAATTAATCAAATCATACTATTTATAAATTATTATAATAAGGGATTCATTAATCTTCCAATTTTTTATTTTATTATATTGACAGGATTATCAATTTCAAGCAAATGTATGAATCTTTAAAATTTTGAGGTTAAATATGTATGTATTCAGTACTAGCCCTCAAGCATGTTATATGTCGTTGATTTCTTTTTTTAAATCATTTTTCATCTTGTGATTTAATTTTTAAACTAGAATTTTAATTAACTCCACCTTGACTTACCATAACCTTTACTCAGTTGACAATTTAATCAACATTTTAACTACGATTTAACCTTTAAAATAATCCAAATGACACAATATTTCAAACGCATAGTTAGATATAAAAATGTAATAATTTGGCAGCCTAACTAATAGTCTATAGAGGTCGTAAATATAATTTATCCAAAAACAATTTATTATTTAACACGTTACATTAATTTATTATCAAACTAACTAATACTACATAATTATCAATTTCATGCTACACTAATACAATAGCAGGAGGAAGAAATTCCAGTAAGAAATTTTAGAATGTTTTAGTTCTCTTTATTTTAGAAACGCAAATATTCGAGTTTTTCTCTTTATTTTAACATTGCATTGCATTGCATTGTGAGAATCTCAAAAAAGAATGCTCTTGACTGACACAAATTACCAAACTTATGTAAATTATAATTTAAAATCAAATCAAGATGTAGGCTTTGCATGCTTTTGAATGGACATTTAGGTTGCAAGTTATATTCAAGTTATATATTTTTGGTTTGATCTCATTCTCTGTAATGTTTAATGAATGTTTGTAACCATTTTTTTTTACATTTTTTGCATGAAGATTTTGCGCATATTTTTAGTCGCCTATTTTAACATATTAACTTGTTTTTCAAAGGACTTGATGATTGGAGATGATGCGAGCACATTGAGATCCATGCTAGAGGTTAATTATCCTATGGAGAATGGGATTGTTAGGTAAAAATCCCTATTTACTCGTTAGTTAATTTTGATTTAATTCTTAATTAAAACTTTTAACTTTATCTTTAGGAATTGGGAGGACATGCTTCATCTTTGGGATTACACATTTGGTCCAGCTAAAATGGACCTTAACCCCAAAGAATGTAAAGTTATGCTCACAGAACCGCCAATGAATCCAATTAAGAACCGAGAAAAGATGATTGAAGTGAGCCGAAATCTAGCTATTATTCCAGGCTAGCATTTAAATTAAGTAACAAGTACTAAGTTTCATTTTCTTGATCTAGGTCATGTTTGAAAAATATGAGTTTGCTGGAGCGTATATTGCAATTCAAGCAGTGTTGACACTTTATGCTCAAGGTACTGCAAAAAGCATTAATCCTTATTTCCAATGTGTACCCTATATTTTTCTTTTCTTCCAGGATTATTGACAGGAGTAGTAGTAGATTCTGGCGATGGAGGTAAGACATTTCAGAGATTTGTATTTCAAATTAATATTTTGTTCATGGGAAATTGATTATTTGAATTTTCATTCTACTAGTTACTCACATTTGTCCAGTATATGATGGATATGCTCTGTCTCACCATACAAAAAGACTTGATATTGCTGGAAGAGATATCACAAAGATACCTCATCAAGGTAAATTGAAAAATTTGTTTAACCAGCACATGAATCTCTATCATTCTAAACCTATATAGCTTCTACTCCTGAGAGGGTATGCCTTTAATCATTCTGCCGACTTTGAAACTGGTAAGTGCCTCGTAAATGCTAATATAAAATATAAATATGTCCTGTTATAATATTCTTGTTTCAATTCATAGTGAGAATGATGAAAGAAAAGCTTTGCTATATTGGCTATAATTTGGAAACTGAGCAAAAATTGGCCCTTGAAACGACAGTTCTTGTTGAAACTTATACAGTAAGTCTTGTATTGTACTACAAATGATACAAAGCCATTATCATCTAATGTATTCCATTATTCATTTCAGTTACCAGATGGAAGAATTATTAAAGTTGGAGGTGAAAGATTTGAGGCTCCTGAAGCTCTATTTCAGCCACATTTAATTAATGTTGAGGGTCAAGGTATAGGC
>JAAZTK010001565.1:0-13573 GCA_036507255.1 Megalothorax incertus
CTTACCCTACCACTTGGAGAGAATGGAGATTATGTAGAGTCAAGTATAATTGGGATTGGTATGAAGGATGGGAGTGGTAGTACAGGAGGAGGACCTCCTGTTCCATGTAATTCATATACGGATCTACAATCCCCCGTCTCACCATTTGATAATTATCTTCCAATGATGCCAGGTAAATTTAGTATTTACATCCGTAAATACATCCTCATTTACTTTAAAATTCAAGGGGTTACAGAAAGTAATTACTAATTAAATAATGGGGGGTTTGCACAAGCAAGGTCCGTTTAGAACAGTTGTATAATCCCGAGAAGGTGTTGTTTTTTTGCCCATTCTTTGAAAACATAATTAGTAAATTAGCGTAATGTAATATAGTGCGAAAATAGGAGATGATTGAAGGCTTTTGAGAGCCAGATGTTACGCGGATGCGGCCGGGATTCAATAAAAGTTTTTAAGTGTTTGGTTTCGGATTTTTAGAAGGTCATAAATATATTACATTTACCTATTACAATATGTATTTTCAACCCATTTACATAAGCAATTAGAGTTTTGCAATTTGGATGCAATTTTCCCAGAAAAAGAAACCACAACACACGCGTACGAGCTTACGGCATTACCTTTAGGCTGTATATTGTATTGTATTATCCAGCATAATACAATATTAATGATATGAAATCCATTAACATTTCATTAAATTATTTGTGGGAAGTTTGTTTATGAAGTTATTTGTGCTGTCACGCACGTAGCCCCAACAATGGAGTGAGCACATGACTTGTTTATCTCTTCGTAAATAATTAGATTTAAATTTATAATAAATTGTTATCGAAGAACGAGTGCATTCCTAGATATTGCCTATTGTATTATAGCTAAATGAGATTTTTTTTGATTTTTTGCAGGCGGAGGGAGTGTCAAATCATCAAATGGGAAATTATCAGTCTCACATAGTCGGAATTCAAGTCTGATTGAGGACACTGATGGGTATTTGCCCATGGTTCCTGGAGGAGGAGGAGGAAGGTGGTGGTCCAACTCATCATGTCAACCACCACCACCATCATCAGCATAGCAGGTATACTAATATATTGAAGCCGATAAGATTTCAAATTTCTAATAGACATTTGAATCTAATTTAAAGTGGATTGCATTATATTATGTGATGGGGGAATAACATGATACTGATTAGATTTAATATTTGTAATATATTTGAAGATAACAAGTTATTAATAAATTGCTCGCTTTTATTTTGTGTTTGAACAGTAGGAGCGAGTCTGGAGGGGCTTCATCCAACAACAACATTGGTCTATTGGATGAGACTTCGTATTTAGATATGGATTTCCAACTGAGGAAAAATAATCTCAGCAATGACGGTATGTATGATATGAATAATAAAAATATAGTATCACGTATATGGTAGGTAGGACTAGGTACTAGTAGATAAAAGCTGATGGTTTGACGTCCGTCCTTTCCTAGTAAATTGATAATTTGAATTACTAATAAATATGGTACAAGTATAACTATTGGTAGGCCAAATAATGGTTTATTAAACAATTCTAACCTCACTTGAGTCGAGTGTGTATGATATATGTAGGTATTACAAAGGATGGAAAAACAAAATAATAAATTAAGAGGGTTGTGAAATAGTACCTACATAGTGTGATAGAATTCTTATCTAACGTGTTGTTTTTCCCCAAACAGATATGAGGAGAATGTCGCCGGCGAGCTCAGAGTCAATTCAAAGTATTCAGAGTGGTCTGGAAAAGGTTACATCATATGTACAAGCTGATGATTTGGATGATGGTGGGATGGTTGGAAGATTCCGGGCAATGTCCGTTGGATCTAGATCAGATTCCTCCTCTGGGGGACCTACCGGATCCTCGCTGGGTAGCTCTAAATCACGAGGGATGGGGCCCTCACAACAGCAGACGACTCCATCAAGCGGGAGTGGAAATGGTGGAAAAAATCGTCTTGAAGCTGTACAAGAAAATTACCGGATTCGAGCAATGTCCGTAGGTAGCAAACAAGTCCCAAGACGCCCGATCATCAATAGGACAGACACTGCAGTCTCCAATTTGATTGTAGCTGGTGGTGGTGGAGGTGTTTCAAAGTCTTCAGCCCCTCTAAGCTCTTCATGGAGTGGAAGCGGAGCAAGATGGCCAATCCCAAAATATTTTAAAGATAAAGATACAGGGGCTGGACCTAGCTCGAGTTCTGGATCTGGAGAGACTTCTCATACTCATATCCCGCAAATCGAAGATTCCGATTTTGCAGAGCTTGATTTCTCTCATAATAGCTCCTCGGGTTCTGGAAGTAAAAAGAGTTCGAGGAAACGATCCTTACCATCGGCAAACCCTGTTCAAACGCCTACATCAAGCTCTAATCGCGTCTCTCCGGCTCATAGTCAATTCCAAGTCGAATCTCTTGAAGGGAAATCTTCATCTACTGCTGGTACACCCACTGGGCCAACAATGACAAGCTCTGCATCAAGCGGGAGCCTTAGTGGAGGAGCTCAGAACAAACGATATCCCATATCCGCTCCAATTTCAATTCAGAAAGGGGCAAGGGATCGTGAAGCTTTAATTGGTGGGTTAGCATTTGTAGATTCTGACTCATCAATTCTATCGCAGTTCTCACAAATGGATCTCAAGAAGGAGGAGGATACTGGAGCTTATTTAGATATGGATTTTGGGGGTAAGAAATAAACCCACATCTTCCTGTAAGGTTGTAAAAGCTTCAGAGAATTACTCACCTGCAAAATTCTCATCCTCTTCATCTTGTACACCCTTTGGGTTTGCTCCTGGCCCTTTCCCCCTATCATCTCATCCAAGTCTGAGCTCTTCTGGGCCTCCAATTAAATGCGTCAAAGCACCAGAAGTTACATCCCCTACGGCATATACGGCCTCTAATTCAATTCCTATTACTTCTACACCACTCACGAGTACTTCAACGGCTCAGAAATTGGGTAGAATTGAAGAGGATTCAATGGTCAAAGTTCCAGCCCTGATTGGAATGGAAGAGGTGCCCGGAGAAAAGCTTGGAAGTCTTCTAACTCCACAGAAATCTCAAATATCTCCTCCAACACCTCCTCCCTTGACTCCTCCAGCTGTCGTCATACCAGAGTCGGAACAAGTCACCTACGCTTCGATTCAGCATATACAGTCCGCCTCCCCGATGAAAGCTCCGAGTAGCCCTATTCCTCCAGGGCCAGAACAACCCCTCACCACTTATGCCCAATTGGATTTTAAGAATTAAGAGATTTTAAGCTCTATTTTTTTGGAATAATCGAGTCAGAATTTAATTATATTTGCATTTTAGATAATATAGATTTACATTATTGCTAGTTATACAGTTAATATTATGCCTGTGTTCAGAATTAAGATTTATTCATTTATTGGAAAGAGATTGGCTCAGTTAAAAAAAGTTAATTTTTCAAACCTTAAAAAATTAAAACGGGTATGAGCCAACTCTAGTACGATATAGTAAGATTTAGACAGATGCAACCGTATTTACTTTCAGGAACTAAATATTTTATTATAAATAAACCTATTTTCAAACCGTATTTTTCCGTTCAAAACTTCAAATATTATCCGATTCTAAATGTATTCTACTATGAATAGATTGTAATATCCGTATATGCTTTAAACCTAGGTTAGGGAAAAGTAAATTGAAAATGTTTAATCAGTTGTTATTCTACTTCTACACGTCATATTATCGTATATACTTGGTACTAAAAACCGGAAACTGCCATAAATGTCCAATTCAATATTCATCCAAAGATGTAATATATCTACATTGAAATTTGATATTCTCTCCGCTCGACTCTAAACAGTTACATTAAAATATAGGATTAGCTTAGCGAAAAAAAGCCATTGTGTGTGAGTATAACTGAAATACGTATTGTCACTGCTCGAGAAAAGTTAGAATGAAAACTAATCATAATCTAAAGGTAGATAAATCTAATTTTAATTAGAGTAAATATCGTATTTATTGGATTTCGTAGTGTGTATAGTAGCTTAATCTCCGAACCATTTCAAAGTGAATTGCTCGAAAAAAGTAACCCTCAAGACATTTTTAATTTCCCAAATTTCTCAGTCTGCCGCTCAATCCGCGAAACATTTCCTTTTATTAAGCTGACCTACCCCTTAAACTGTCAATTTTATATTATTGTTCTCTTCAGAGTTGTTTATAACATACATAGTCATATCATGCGAATATAGTATATTTATTTTGAATACCTAATTTTAAATTAACCCTATTTTTGTGTATTTAATTAACTGAAAGCGTAAATACGTATGTAATTTATTACTCCCTAGCTCAATAAGCTTTTTTTAAGCCTGATTCAAAATATTTCCTAAATACTTTAAAAGTTCCGCACGCTCAATCTACCAAAGATATGAAATTAATTCAGAGATTATTTTAATATAATATATCTAAAATATTTATTAACTGCAGAGGTACATTTAGCTTTTTAGTATTAGTTTATAGGGTGGATTTGCACCTCATTTCCAAACCCTATGACTTCCTTTCCAAAAAAAGTAGCGTTTTTCTGTTGACAATCTGGCAATTAAGTTTGAAATCCAACCCTTTGACTTTTAATCTTTTTAGAAATTGTAGGGTACTTAATATTTTAGCCAATTAATATAGGAATGTGTGACACTGTACAAATGATCTGGTGATTGTGATTGCCGTAAACGAATGCTTTAATCTTGAAACTTGAATTGTTACTCTAATTCTTAATTAGGTTTTAAGAAAGTAATTAGGAACTTTACCATTTTAAAAAGCTTGTAACATGTGCTCTATATGAATATTTGCCAATTATTGTATTTGAATAATATTTAATGTAAATCAAAGATATATATTTTTTGGAAAGTTTTCAAAAGTTTTCAAATAATATGGTAAAATATGACGCTTTGAATTTGTACATGTTGAAATCTCATAAGGAATTTTGAGGGGGAATTTGGCATTTTAAAAAACGTTTAATCTAAAAATTGTTATCAAAATATTAATGTGTACTATTAACATAGTAGTATTAATACAAGTCAATTAGGATCTAATTCTAATAGCTATTGTGTAAATAAGACGTAAGAAGGGAATCTACTACCTTATCAGGGGAAAGTAAAACGAATTTGCTCACTTAAAAAATTGTCATTTAATAAATTAGGTACCTCCTACATGTAGGAATTATATATCTTTAATATATTACTTCTCTTTAGGCTCTAATTAATCCTAGAATATCGTATAATGTGTGTGTACGCTTAATTGTCTAATTAAATCTAAAAAGTTTGTAGGTTTAAAGTTAAAACTTAAATTACTGGTATTTTTGTCGATGACTTTTTAAGTTTGTAGAAATCCATTGGATTTTAAGCATTTGAATTCCTATCTTGAATGATTTGACTTTGTTAATTTTTTGCTGCAAAAAAAACCGTGTCTAAAAATCTTAAGATTGAGTATTACTATAAAAGACATACCTAATTAAGTGAAGAATGGATGTTTAAACACTTTAATAAGAGAGGCTGTTCTTTTATTGTCATTTGAATCTAAAGACTAATTCTATAATATCGTATATTATTTTAGAAATTAAAGATAATTAGATTAGCGAGAGGTGTAGCAAATGCAATTTGATTGTGGTTTTGACGTTTTGCGATCATGCAGTATCTTGTTGCTAAATATCGTATAGATAATGAATATGATATATCGGTATATTATGTTGGAAAGTATTTAAAGTGTGCATAAATTCGTACATTGTTTGGCTTAAAATAATTAAGTAATTTGTTTATTCAGTGAAACTGTTCTACGAACCTACAATATTTTGGTTTTAATTTATAGGTATTAAGTTTATTGCGAAAGATTTAGAAATATTTAACGAATATTACGCTGTACTACTACTACTATACATGTTGTTTAAAACTTTAACTTTTAAGCAAATGCCTCTGCAAAATAGTTTTTTGAAATGTTAAAACTTTAACAAGTTGAATGATGCATTGATGACGGTGAAATGGAAATAATAAAATCAATTCTGTTTAAAAAATATATCTTTAAAACGCAATAATCTTTATTATTCTCTTTATAAATCTTACATCTAATACAATATGATTTCTTTTAGGGTTAATTAAGACATTAATTTATAGTACCTACTCTCGACTCTCTTAATTCAATAGAGGTATAATATAGCTAGGATTAGATTTTGCAGATAAATTAGATTTGGTAGGCATTTTTTGGCAAAAGCTCGTCTTTGAATAATTATAACAAGATTTTCATACATATATGTATCTATGTAGAATGATACATGTAATTGGTCCCAAAGTTTTCCAGTATCTGTAATCTGTTCCAGTACAATAATTGTTCCAGTTTGTAGGTGGAAAAATTAATTAACTTTTAGCGATAATTACTTTGAACTACTACGATACATATACTCTCTATCTAAATAAATCGTAGTACAAAATATTTATTCCTTCCATCACTGCCAATGAGGACCAGAATCCGGTTTTTTCGTTAATTACAATTTTAATTAATTTATTACAATATGATTTTGATTAGCCTTGGACCCGCGTTGATTGCACCTAAAAAGATTCTTTGAGCTACTTACTACTAGTAGCTTGCACTATAAAGGTAAATTATCTACTTGGAACGGAAGCACCTTAAAAGTAGTAAAACAGACATATTTCTTTAATTAATTCAAAATTTAAAGGATACAAGAGCCTAATTTAAAATACCTAATAAACAGAAATCGTGAAAAAGGATATATTGATATATAGCACAATCATTCAATTAAGATTAATCAGACATTTATAACTCGACGCTCGCCGCATTCCGGGCAAAAACGAGATAGAGATGTAGGATACGGGCAACCGCCTATAAAAAAGCATTTACAATAATTAGGTTATTAGATAAATCTCAATTGGATTCAATTATCTAAATGCTTACAATCATGACAGAATTTTGCATATCCGGTGACTCCTGTTCCGGAATTATTATTATTCAGGGGCTCCCCATTAACCTTGATTGACATTGAGGAAACCGAGGATAAGGGAGAAGAGGGAGGAGGAGAGATATCCATTGGAGCTGGTTCTTCCTCCTCTTTCTTTTTATTGCCATAATTAAAAAGGGATCGAGAGTTTTCTCGGCTGAAACTCCTCCGAAGACGCTCTAGAGGAGATTCAGTGTTGTCCCGGCCCGAGTTTCTCTTCTGCAACTTTTCGAGGGCTACTTGAGCCGCTGACTCTTTTTTCTCATTACTCGGTTTTGGCTCAGATCCAGCATTGACAAACCTTTCCAAAGCCTCAAACTCGGAATCTCTTTCCTCTGATGCCCTGAGAATAAATAAATATAAAGTTAAACTCTGAATTTTCAAGCGAATTATGAGAATGTAATCAAAATATTCATAATAAGCGATAATGCAACTTTAATATAGCAAAAGATAGATTTTAGGGAAAGAAAAAGCTTTCGGAATATGAATTCTCAGAATAAATAATCTAATTGATGGCTAACAATAAAAAATACCTAATATTAGATATTTTAAGAGTATTATACCTAATAGGTACTATCTATTTTCTTACAAGTTTATAAGTCATAAATTATTGTAATTTAGGATTAGATTTAGATCCACAAGTATGCAAGATTTTCAAGCCAATTTTATAAAAATTAGTATAAATTCTGAATAATCATAAATAAATAATAGATATATTTTCCATTTTTTGATTTTTCATCCATTTTATATTTTCATTTTAAATTCTCAAGTTATCGCAATTAGGGGCATTGCAAAAGTGTATTGTTCACTTGAAGCCCTATAGCCCAATACACGATATTCATTGTATTAAATCCACTTGAAATTATTTTTTGAATATTCTGGAATCTAGCCTAAAGAGGTCCAGGGTTAAACAAACTGACAAGATTGACAGTTTGAAGAGAGATATGATAATTGGCTTTATTATGTTTTGATAGATAAGAGAGGGGATTATCTGAAGCTATTTTTCACGATGACACAATAAACTGGGCATAAACAAAATTGTTCTCAAAATAATACATACTTATAAAACTAAAACATTAGATAATATTTGGGTTAGATATAATACGATAGTATATTCTAACTGGCATTCTAAGAAACTTCCTCACTTCCTCAATTCCAATGCAATGTTCTTCCCTTGCATCCCAAAATGAATTTATCATCCAACTTTGGCAATTTTTCCACCTCCTTAAATAATAGTGCTTCGAAGCTTGGATAAAAATAGTCATTAGAGCTTCCCAGTCTGGTTCCGGTCTGTGGACCTACCTCTTGTTATCCACAGACTTTAACCGCACATTTTTCTATGTGGGGAGAATGATTCTAGTGAGGGAGGATTGATCTTTTGCTGCATAAACTCTCGAGCAAGTACAATACATTATATGCAAAAAGAAGAAGGCACGGAAGTGAGAGATTTTTTAGTTTTTATGAGGCGGAAAGAGTTTGGAATTTTTTAAAGTAGGTACTCACCGGCTGTAGCTATTATTATTGGCATTATAAAACTTTCTCGGAGGTGGTTCGGGTGCAGGGTTCTTTTTTCCAGAAGACCATGAGGATGAAAGTGAATTGTTATTGAAATATCCTCCATTCCTCCCCTTATCGCTGTACAGAGATGAATTGGCGTTATTCATATAGTCATTGGAATGCTTTGGAGGTTCTGGTCGATCGGGTTCTGGAATCTGGGAGAGGTGACGAGATGCTCTGCATCATTCTATCAAGCCCAATCTTTCTTGATGAGTTTTTATTTGTAGATATCTTCATGGGTTGTGTTTTTAGGAGCTCTTCCAACTGCCTTGCAGCCCTCTCATAAGGATCATAAGTCGGATCAAATAATGGGGTATTATTTCTTTTGATTTCCGGTTCAATCTCCATCTTCCGAGAACTTCCATAATCCTCTGGTTCTCTCCTATTCCAGGAATATCCATTAGATCCTGTATATCCGTTCCCATTTTGATGCTGGTAACCCATTCCATTCATGGTATTCTCCGTTCCTTCAGGTTCCACCCGCTTTGACCTAAAGAAATTCTTTCCTAAACTTGCCCGAATCCTCGACCCTCGAGAGAATCCCGAATCTTGTCCATATCCAGAACTAGGTACATGTGCATAGCTCTTTTTAAACAGATTCTCCGTAGAATTATTATTTGAATTAGGTCCAGTGGAATTCCCTAGCTGTTGGATTGGGAGGAGATGTCGGTTGATGGAGCTTGGATTTCTTAGAGGTTTGACTGGGGGAGAGGATTGTGGTGCTGTAAAGGATCGGCTTCGAAGGAATGGGGCCTGCCTATGTGGGATTTTGCTAGGGAGGGGCGGGTGTCCTTGTTGAGAAGGTGCTGGAGAAGCATGTCGATAATCTCCGTAACAGGATGCTGCTGTAAGAGAAACCAGAGACTCATTACTCTTTTTAAAACCTCCATTGCTATCTTTCCTCCCGAATCCTCCAAAGAATCGGAAGGGGGACATTGACCGAAGGGAGGAGAAGCTTGAAGAACCCTTCATTGGCTTGTATTTGGTTCGGATTTCTTGCCTTGCCATTGCCTCCTCCTTCTCTTTTGGAGTAGGTTGGATTTCATATTGCTTACGAATGTAAACTTGTTCACAAAACTTGACATGACGATCGAAGGCTTTTGGTACAAATTCTGTACGAGTAAAAAAAATTAAAAAATTGATTAAGAATTCCTCAAATGATCACTTACGTCTCCCACAAAATTGGCAAGGCTCTGTATTTGTCAGAGGGCGAGCATATGATGGTAGAGAGTCATCTCCTCGGACAGATCCAGCACAACTGGAATTCTGTCGCTGAATTGGTGCATGTGTTGAAGGTGAATAGGATTCTTCCGAGTTGGAATCATCATAATATTGATCCCGGGATGGTGTGACGCGGGTCGACTCAGGGCCTAACTTCCTTAGGGGTGTAGTTGACCTTGACACGGACCTCGCCTTTGTTCCGCTTCCAATCCCCCCAACTGAATTTCTCCCCCTCGAATTTCTGCAAAATGTCTCCTCTGGTTCCACAGGGGAATCAACCGTAGGGACAAATAGCTCCAGAGGAGTGTGTTTGATCCTCATTGAAGCCGAATTAAATGTACCCCGAGTTGGAGAGAATTTTGGTTTAATATTGACCTTTGTACAGATGCTCGAGTGACGCTCTAAAGCTTCTGGAGAGAATCTCCGATTGCATATGAGGCATGGGAGGAGGATTTGGATAACAGTTTGACTCTGAGTTTGCATATCATCTCCGGAAGCTGAAGCATCTTCGCCGTAATCAAAGTGGGACAACCCTGAAGACCCACCAGACATTGAGGAGAATCCAGAGGTTGCTGTTCCAGAAGATCTTTCATCATCGCCCCTTATTCGGTCTCGTACAACCGAACTGGTATACGGTTTATTTAGGGGGAGTTTCCACGCTGGGATATTCTCATTGTATTGTTGCGAGCTCGCATAAGAAGCCATGTTTTATTTTGGTTCTGGAAAAAATAAAGAGCAAAACATAAATTTACAAAAAGATCATCCCGAGAATTAATCAGGTGAATTTAAATCGGGGGTTTCAAAAATTCAAATATTGTATTTCATACAACATTAGACAAAGTGATATCTGAACAAATATAAAATCGACGGATCTAATCCAGTTTGAAATAAATGACGTCAAACTGAATCCTTACATAAGCCTTTAAAACCTGTATGAATCGATCCCGTATGATATTTACCGATCTACATGTCATTGACACTCTCGATGGACTTTATTGGGCATTATTGACAATATCTCTAATCAAAATGGCCGAAACGACTCGGGGGATGGTCAACCTCATGTGAATTGACCCTAGCTTGATTGATCCTGAGTGAAACGGCTTTCCCAAGCCAAACCTAATTCTCAATGAAAAACCAAATACTATTAATAATTAATTTATTCATACAGATATTGATGGGGAAAGAATATTTAAAATGTAAATGTAAATGTGCACAAAGCAAATAGAAATCAAGGCTGACCCTAATCTCTTTAGCTTGTCCTCACATTTCTCTGTAAATCAATCATAAATTCACGACGCAGAGATAGGATAAGATAACGTGTAAAACAATATTCACGGGCTATTGGAAGAAAAAGGATTTGGCAGTTAGCTGATCTGTACCTTTGAGCAGGTGGAAGCCTTGAGAGATTGGAAGTAGAGGAAGTTGTTAAAGGCTCATTCTCTCTCGCTACCCCTTTACATAATAGGGAAGAGAAGGTTTGACTGTTTTACACTTGTACTCCTGACCAGAACTTTGATCGGGGAATGTAAATGTTTATGAAGGGGAATGCTACGAGAGCTGAGATTTGTTAAGCTATGTGAGGACAATTAAAAGGCAATTCCACTCCTACAACAAAGCTCTCGGCGGCCACAAGGAGACGCTAAAGATTATTATGATGCATTGTAAGAGTCTCAAAGGGAAGTTAAGCTATGTGAGGACAATTAAAAGGCAATTCCACTCCTACAACAAAGCTCTCGGCGGCCACAAGGAGACGCTAAAGATTATTATGATGCATTGTAAGTCTCAAAGGGAGAGTGAGTCAAATAAAAATGACAAGGTCGTACAGCCAACATTATATGGTCATAATCAATCCACATTAACCCACGTCATTTGAGAGCTGCTGGGCTGATTAGCATGGAGAGATGTACGATTGGACACAAGGTAGAGGATATGCTCGTTTTGAGCAGCTCGTTTTTAAGATGGAAAAAATAAGAGGAAAGTAAGTTCCACCCACCTAATACTGTAATGTTTAAATATTTTAGAACCTAAAGGATTTTTAAATAAATTCTCGCAAATTCTAATCAGTTTTATTTATTCCCAATCACTCCCGCTCATAAGTAGACGGCGAATTAATCGGCGAGTAAATTAATTCAACCAATAGGCCCTTTCAATATCTGTAATACTGATATTCTGTATACGAGTATTAGGTATTTGTAATCCCTGGGCGAAATGTGAGGAGATTTTGCAATGTTTTACTTTTTCTTTGGGGAGAAATGAGTTCAAATTATCCTTGTAATAGAGAGGTATAGGTTATTACTACACACGAGTAGAAATTATGAAAGCTTGCATTTCTCACCGATTTATTAACGTCACTCCTTATTTAGCTTATTCTTGGTTGGAGGCTGTGTGATCCTCCCCTTTTACTTTACAAAAGTAGAGACTCAATCCCCTTTTTCAAATTTATATCGAAGCACAATGCACTGATCAAATATTGCGTAATTAGAGAGCCTATTGTGGGCCGTTGTAGGGGAGATCACATTAGCAGGAAGTAATAAATACGCGATAATAAAGGGGGGTTTAAGAACAGAGACACAATTAGAAGGAGAATTGTTCACTAAAAGTTTTGTGGGGCCATTAAAAAATATAAAACGAGCGAGCGGTATTCTTTGAGCTTGACTTTGACTCAATTTTTATGTCCTTTCAAAAAAGGGGTTCGGGTGACACTCGGAGAGACAAGAAAAACAAGTCATATCGGGGAGATTTGAGGAGGAATGAAGCGGATTCTCCCACTGTTTAAGAGGGTTCCTCAGGAGCAATTCAGTGCCCAAAATATCCCTCACTTAACTTTATGACTCGTAGCATTAGCGAACGCATCTGTATTTGCGGAAGGAAGCTGTAAAACTTTTAAAGATTAATTTTAAAAACTTTTCAATATTCCTCAAATTTTTTAAGGCACTGAAAATGAATTCAAGGGTAGAAAAAGCCTCCAAAGAAGATGCACTTTCACTGATTTTGAGATGAGGTGCAAGTGCCCCGCTGAAAACAAATTAAAGAACCATCCCAGACCTTAACTGCACTCGTCTGGACGGTATATGGAAGCAGAATGAACTGATCCTGAATGAATTCAGCCCCGAGATCAGAGATCCCCAATATCTCTCAAAGCCTCAAAGGAGTAGCTTAAAATGCTTTGAGGGAGGTGTACAAAAAGCTAGGAGTTGCCTTTTTGTACTCGATCCAAAGTATCAAACTATGAGCAAGCATGCAAATGCATCTCTGGTTCAGCTTATCCCGATCCCCACCTCACAAACCCACACTCGACTTCTCTATCTTTGAAGCTGTAAGAAAGTGTGCTTCAAGAAAAACCTACACAAACTCTTGTGAATGAGCCTGAGCATTTTAAAAACTTGCAGCATCTCTTAAAGAACTCTTGGCATATGAATGTGCATCTTGCTATACTTGCCTCCCAAATATGGGGCGTACGGGCCTTGCTCGGGACGCAGCTGGGTCGAAAAAGCGGAATAGCACCCTTGAAGATTTACAAATCGGAATTCCGACCACCCTATGCCCTTGAGAGGCATCAAAAGACCTAGGGGTTCGAGTGACTTAGGGACAATACCGTGCGTTTGACCCGGGGTGAAGGGGCAAAGTGTACCAACTAGTGGTGACAAATCTGCTGAAAAGTACTCGTACGCTAAGCATGTACCTCAAGTAGGTAATAACAATCATTATAAGTAGTAGTAGTTCAAGATATAATATTGCACCTATTTATGAGGCGGTCGGCGACTTGTGTAATTTATGCAATGAGAATAAGATGAGGAGCTTAAAAAGAAGAATGGTATACAAATATACAAAAGAGAG
>JAAZTK010001566.1:0-13571 GCA_036507255.1 Megalothorax incertus
TACTCTGGTCAAATAGATGCTTCTTGGAGTTATATGTATATTCATCAAGTAATAAACGATCCGTGATTGTATATGGCCAAAATGCTTATGGATCACTATCTGTTAATCGTAATTACATACAATAGTTATTAAATAAAAAGTAAATAAAAAATAACTTTAAAAGAGCACCTTTTCCCCGGCATTATAGATCTGAAATTAACATTGATATGATAATATCTGTATAGTTAATTTGAAATTTCCAGATACCCCTACCTTCATAAAGCTATAATGAGATTCTTCCACTTCATCCATGGTCTCGTACATTTCTTTATAGTGCTCAATCCTTTGGTTGAAATCGTTCATAATTTCATCAGGTTTCATATCCTAAAATTAACGAGAATTTTAGTAAAAGCTAGTTATTTTTTCTCTAAAACTACCTACCTTATAATCTGGGCTGCCAACTTTAACTTCCTGAAATATGCAAATACAACGCAATTAGGAGATGGCCAAGTAGTAGTTTATACTTTGTAAACAAAATTAATTGCGAATAAACAAAAAAAATACCAGTATGTTTTGCAAAACTATTTCAGGGTCGTTACAAATTGACTCAACGAAAAATAGCTTGAATCCCCAGTCCAACACAACATTCTCATAGATGATTTGCCGTCTAGATCGGGTCGTATTCGTAGCATCAAATATCTAGAATCACAAAAAAAAGTTTTATGTAAAAAAATTAAAATTACAGGGCATTCCTAGAAATCTTAGTTATACGTACAGCAACTTCGCCTCCAGATTCTATGAAACTCTTTATATCCCCCAAAGCTTCCATACAACACTGAGTTCGGATTTTCAAGGCCTCTGGAAAAAGAGTTAAATCAATGAAAGCAAGTACTATTACACGTTAGAAGCATTTGAAATTACCCAGATTATCCATCCGGAAAAACTCGTGACCTTTGTACTCGGTTGCATTTCTCCGATATTCCCCAAGGTTGAAGACTGGATTAAATTTTGTATGTAAATTGCATTCAAAATGATATATTTCAGGCTGAAACTTACCCGAAGTTTTAACTCCAATCCAATTTAAATAGCGTGAGAGTTTTTTGGCGATATAAGTTTTCCCCCTAGCAGGGAGCCCTACCTATAAATTTTAAATGTTATCAAAGTTTATTCCTTGAGCCGAATATTTATAGGGATCCATACCAAAACAATGACATGAGGTGTGTTGATATAATTGGCTTCACCTGTAAGTCCCGTTAATTAAAGCAATGAATAAAAAGTATTATGATTTGTAATACCAATTGGTTTGTCAACAATCCTCAAATCTACTTTGTACGTATTGTACATGTTGCAAATCTTTTAGGATATTGATGTATCCTAATTAATCCTAAGTATTTTTTTTAAATGTATTAAAACGCTGTCTAAAAATGAATATCGATTAATGGCTACTTATGAGCTTAGCTACTCTGGAGAAACAAAAGGTTGGCTTAAATTTAAAGTTTAAACTGGTAAGATATGGATAGTAGTATAGGAGGAGAAGATAAGGCTTGCCCATGCAATGCTATTCTATCAAAGTATAATTATATGCCTTATCAATCATTTGTTATAAACTTGGGATTAATAACAATACATTAAAAAGGACAAGAATAGATCTCTGCGATAAAATAATGAATCATTCGAAATGTTCGTATGGAGTACGAGTACCATTGGGTATAAACATGGGACTTAAGAACGAAAGAATCTTAAATATTAATTAACATTAATGGCCTAATGAATGGGGCAAATACAGACTATGATATCAAGGATCTCATCTTACATCTAATACTTACATAACTACTATGAAATATCCAATTATGAGTACCTAATAAATTAATTTGAGGATCTCATACTAATTAAATGTGCTAATTTAAATAACACGTATAATATGCATATGACATATATAATGAAAAATGCTTCTAATTAAATAAAAATAAAACATATGTAAAATTACAAACCAGGAGAGGTTTGAGAAACCCTTCTTCCAAGGACTCCCATCTCAAACTTCTTTTATCCTCCGTGAATTAAAAAAAACTTTCTCGGGTAATAAAGGATTGGGTTGGATAATTAGCAGCTTTTAAAGAGGATTGGAAACTAACTAATTTGGTTTTATTAATAGACCAAGAAGAAGAATAAGAGCTCAACACTTGACGGAACGGTCCAAAACCCAAGTCCTGAATAAAGACTTCTCTTGGCAAAAGGCGAAGAAATCTGCAGTTGCGTAATTGTGGCTGAACATGTGAGAATTTTGAGACGTGGAGTAAATAACAAAACCCTGGATGTACGAAGTTATACTACTCCAATAGGTATAATAGGGATGCATCTTTTATCGTAGACTTCCTAGAAGAGCAACAATTTCTAAAATATCGCAATTTAAACATAATTTCTGATTGTGATAAAACTTAAAACTTAAAAGTATCGTAGTTTGCAGTGCAGCAGGGTAGGATCAAATTCCATGATATCTATCATTAATTTATTATGCAAACATCTACAAAATTATCTAATTAATTAGCTCAATTAATGGATAATTAAGATGATATTACATTACTTTAACTCGTGCAGATTTCAGGACTCCCTTCATTCGATAATATAGAGATTTTAAATCTAACCTTTGACACTCGTGGAAGGTTGAAGAGTTTGTAAATTAGTAAATTACTTTCTAACAACTTGTAATTTATAGTCTCATCCTGTCTTAATTGGTAGGAAATGATATAATGTCTAATATGATAATTTATTGATGTATCCTATTCCTATAAGATTACGGATTAATACACATACTAGTAATTGCGTAGTTGGAAATGGATTTCGGAATCCAGATTCATTCCAAATCCAGAATGATTATGGGATGATCTATTGTAGATAATACTAACGCCAGCTATTTGAATTATACTACTTGTATTAGATATCGATGGTTAATTTTGAGTCTAATATATCCAGATTCTCACTCTCAGAAATGAAGTATAATTAATAAGTTGTATACCGAAAAATCTCGTTATTTTAAAAATTCTATTATGCCCAAATCTTACCATGCGGCTCTTTCTTCTGATTCTTCAGGCAATGAACCTTTTGCCTAGATCTGTATGAATCCTGTGGTGATATTTTCTTGGGATCCATATTTGCCTGAAATAAAAGATTAATTATTTTGCAAGCAGACTTTGGCTTCTAGAATCTCAAAAATATCTTACAAGCAATCGAGTCCAGTTCGATCAAACCACGAATTAAACTCGAATTTCGAATGTTGGAGATATGCGGTAAGCTGCTGGAGTTGATGATGAAAGTAAAAGTCTTTGTTGACAGACTGCGTTCAACTTTGTCTTGAAACTGACCAAGTCTGAAATTAAAAATAAAAAGAGGATTAAAAAATAATGTCCCAGATTAGAATTTATAATCTTTTATTCATGTAAATCTGTTCATTGTGTGTGTGAGGATGGACTAGATTAAATTGGTCCGATGTCAATGGATTAAGGTTAAATGAATTGTGACATTTCTTTAAATTAAAAATAAACATACCAAATTTCAATGCAATTATAATAAATCTAGTCCAAGTTGAGAGAGAGTTGAGATGAAATGAATGATTTGATATCCGGCAGATAGAAGCTGAAAATTGAATTTAAAGATGATAAAATTATATACCAAGATGGAAATTAACTGATGAACAAGCCCCTAATCTCTCACAAACTAATTAGAGATTAATTAAAGCTTAATTAAGGTAAACGGAAGACTAGCACATGTGGCAAGATATTCAAAAATTAATTTTAAATGCAATGTTTATATTTTTGGATTCTCGCTACCAAGATAGGCGTCTTTTAGGCATTAGAGAAAATCGAGAAAAGTTACAAAACGTTTAAACAATTTACGTTTTTTAGAAAACGTTTCATGAAATTATTATTAAATAGAGTTTACAAAAACGTTTGGCTATCTAGATAGTACCTAGATATTAAACTTTTTTGAAGAAAAATACGTATTTATTTTTATAACTTACTTTGTACTCCTCCAATTCTTTTATTAAAGTTTAATATTTTTCAATTTGGATCACAAAAAAGATAATCATAATTATTTAACAGTCAAATTACTCTTTATTTTACAATTCCTTCAACTAAAATACAATTATTAAATTATTAATAACAAATTGCATAAAAATCGTCATTATAATACTTATTTAACCTCTATCTTCAAAAAAAATTTTAAAAAATCCAAATTCCATTTACCAACATAAAATCATACTGATATTCATTATACGTATTTACATTTTAATTTCAAATTGTAAGTTTGCAACTTATAACATGTAAAATTTTAAAATTAAATCACATACAACTATTCGTAACTTTTAATTAATGACAATTTAGTAATCTAATATCATATCCTTGTCTAAGGATAAGTTAAAGGCTTAATGAGAATGAATGAAATGGTTTATGAGAAATTGGTTAATAAACTTGATTTAATATTAAATAAAATAGATACAATTTAATCCCATCTTGACCTCTTTTTTCTACTCGACGAAGAGTCTGTCTCTGTCTGAGCTTGTTGTGGAGGAGGAGGTGGAGGAGGCGGTAGAATGGGATTTTCATTAGACGCTACAAATCTGGATTGATATTGGGCTTTGAATGCGTCTTTCAGGGCAGAAATTCGATTTGCAGCAGGGCCCGAAGTACCCAGATTCGAGGATGCCGAAGGTGGCACAAAAGAAGACATTAAGCTAGGTCCGCTTGAAGCTTTCTCATCTTTAAAACCCAACCCACCCCGCGTCATCCCCGCTTTCTTTCCCTTCCCTCCCTTGAACCGAGATTTCCGGAACCAAGAACTTTGCATGGCCAAATCCATTAAATCTTTTGGTACCTCTTGCCCAACCCCTTCTAAATTCCTCACCAAATGCCCAGCAAATTCCTTATCTTTTTCTGTAACAAGAGTATAAGCTGTTCCTTTTACTCCAGCTCGTCCACAACGACCAATTCTACAATAACCAAATATTATACAAACTTCTAATATCTCATTTTGTTTAAACTCTCACCTATGAGTATGAGTGTCAATGTCTCGGGCAATATCAAAATTGATTACAGTGCGTATATGAGGAATGTCGAGACCACGTGCTGCAACGTCTGTAGCCACGAGTATATCCACTTCCTTTTTACGGAAAGCGGAAATTACTTTATTCCTTTCAATCTGATCCATGTCTCCGTGTAGTAGTAGGGCTTCAATTTCTTTAAGCTTCAAATTATTGCACAATTCTTCAGCATTTGCCTTTTATGGGAGATAAGAGTTCAGCATTAAGTTTTAAATACATTACAAATCCTTTACCTTTTTTGTCACAAAAAGGAGAACGGAGCCATTTGAAGTAAATTGAACCAGATTAGATGTTAGCCAATTCCATTTGTGTCCACCCAATGGTTGAACCAGTATTATTTGTGTCACATCATCAGCAGCTTCTCCAATCTCTCCCTGTAATAAATAATAAATATTCAATTAAATTACCTCTCTAATTTAATTATTAAATTAAATTGTACCTGAATGATACGTATAGGATCAGTCAGTGCCATTCTAGCCAACTTTTCAATCTTTTTCCGGAAAGTAGCGCTGAAAAGGAGCGTCTGCCGATCCACTCTGAGAAACATAAGCTATAAGGCTGTTTTCAATAAAGACTCAAATTGTCTTACCTCACATGAGCGCATATTGATTTTACTTGTACTTCAAATCCCTATTAAATAAAGTGCTTAATTAATTGCCTACTAGTATTTATCGTTTATGCATTAGAGAAACATACCATGTCAAACATACGATCCGCCTCATCCAAAACAAGATAAGTCACACGCATAAGATTAGTGGCCTTTACTTTAATCATGTCAATCATTCGACCTGGAGTAGCTACTACGATGTCAGCTCCTTTTTCAAGTGCTTGAGACTGCTCATACTTATTACCTCCTATATCCGGAATAAGTTATATACCCAGTAACTGCATATCCATTATAGAATATACCTCCGTAACAGCAGCAAACGGAAAAGTTGAACACCTTTCCAAATTTACGCGCTTCTGTATAAATTTGCAGGGCAAGCTCCCGAGTTGGGCAAAGAATCAAACCAATAGGTCCATCCCCAGGTTTGAGAGGTGGCTGATCTGCCAAGTGTATAAGCATGGGCCAAAGATATGCTGCGGTTTTTCCTGAACCAGTTTTTGCAATCCCAATTATATCCCGCCCTCTCAACGCTGCAGGTATCCCTTGAGCTTGAATCGGCGTAGGTTGTGTAAATTCTGATTTCCGGATTGATCGCATCAGAGCTTCTGGAAATCCCATATGTCCAAAAGAAGAGACAGGTTTTGGAGTATCAGCTCCTTGTACTTTAATCCCAAGTGTTTTACGAAGCTCCTCCACTCTCTCCTCCGAGAGGGCCGCTATGTCCGCATGTTCCTCATAAAAATTCTTCTCGAAGGGCTTGTACTCGATTTGACTATGATCTATGGGTGGAAGAGGGTCTATCCATTTTGAACGCTTTGTAATGATGGGATTTCCGTCTTGGTCATACTACATATTTTAAAAAGAAAAAACAAATAAACTTTATGTTGAAAATCCCAATTCAAAAACCTACCTCAATATCATTATCAGAATCCTCATCTTTCCCAAGGTCAGGATTCTCCAACACGTAGCGATAATATGTCTCTTCATCATCTTCCGCTTCAATGTCATCTCGAACCCCTTTGGACTCTTTCTCGATTGTTTTAGGAGCTGCTGCTTCCTTTTGCACTTGATTTTCGATCATATTCATAAAGGAATCTAGAGGATCATCTTCATCCGAATCATTTGCAGCCCCTCCTCCACCTCCACCTTTGTACGAAGGGCTTCCAGGAGCAGGTATATACCTACAGTATTTAATTTAGAATTTGATTAGGGTACAAATGACAGGAACCAAAATTGAATCAAATGACACTCTTTTACTCACGCCAAAGGCTCCTCCTCCTCTTCAAAATACTCATCCTCAGTCCGATTTCGTTTCTTTATAACAGAGAGATAATTATCTTGAGGAGCAGTCGCTTGTTGAGCCGAGATTGAAGCCATTGTTGAAAATCCGCGACTGTTGACCTGAAGGGATGGTGGTGGTGGGATGGCTGCTTTTGGCTGATTTCCACCGGAAGCGGGTTGGAAATTAATCCCACGACCTCTGTATCCACGACCACTCATGTTCCACGTCTCCTAAATAAAAGAAATGATTTTTAATTGATTAATTACATGAGTTGAAGCCAATTTACAAAAGGTCAACTTACGAGTACTTATAACGTAGGTATATACAGTCACAAATGGGTATGTATACGCGATATGCCCAAATCAATCGCCTTAATCAAGAGACACCCACATCACAAGGTCCTTTCAGACAAAATAGTATGATTTGACAATTAAAGGCTTAATTAAAATGACTTTAAAACCTTAATAAAAATTGATATTTTTTTAAAGCAAAACAACCGGAGTCAAATCGAAATTACCACCATACAACTTATTCTAGCGATGAGGAAGAGGCGGAAGGAAATGTATTTGAAAATCAAGAAATAAAATTCTTTCAAAACTTCCTCAGCCTCGGTAAGGTCATCCTTGGGGGAGGTCACGGCATGTCAATCCGGTTCCTCAAGGAGGAACATGTGTCCAGAATTGCAATAATTTCCAGATTAATTGTACTTTTCATTCAGGTGAGTTTGTCCTTGTTTTGCAATTATTTTTTGGCATTGTTTTTGTATTAAAAATCAAATGGACTCAGAATTTACAAATAATTAATTTAAATTGCAGGCTCTTGTCACTGGACTCTTGCCTAATTATTTGAACGATGGATTCCGAGCTAAACTGATTGACGAAGGTGGTTCTGTCTTTAAAAGGTTTCTGGATGGAGCTGTCAATAGCACTTTTTCCGGTTTGTATCTAACATGTTATTTTAATTTGTAAATATGCATTGATGTTTTTAATTAAATTGATTTATTTTACTATATAATTTTCAGGGTTTGCTAATTGGGATGGTCAATACTTTCTGCACATAACCCTGCATGGATATACACATGAAAATACGATCGCATTCTTCCCCCTATTTCCCTTGATGGTCTCGGTCATTTCGACTCCTCTCTACACAATTTGGGGTTCCTTATTCTCTTATCATTCCATATGTATTGGAGTAGGATGGCTTCTGAATACCCTCCTATTTGAGAGGACTGCGATAAATCTATTTCGATTGACAAAATACTTGGATAAAGGGCTGGAGAATCTGGGTTCCTCTGTGATCTACTTGTTTTGCTTCAACCCTGCCTCGATATTCTTCTCTGCCTTTTACTCCGAGTCTATTTTTGCTTACCTCACCACAAGTACTCTTCTTGGGGTCTACAAAAAGTAATTTAATGCAACTTTAAATATAATAAAATAAGAATTTAATCCTAAGTAATTTTCAGGGATTACAAAAAGGCGCTTCTCTTCTCGTCATTAAGCACCATTGCAAGATCCAATGGTCTGCTAAATATAGGATTTGTACTTGCAATGAATCTTCGTGACGCTCTGAGTTCACGTAAACTTCCAAGGATCTACCCCTACAGGGATTGACCTATATTTCCTTGTGGAATTCTTCAAGAAAGCGACAGGAATTGCATTAGCTCTCATTCCATTCATTCTCTTTCAAGTAACCTTCAAAGTTCCTATTAAAATTGCTATTTTTATTATTTGAGGAAAAAGTTTTAATATATTTCTTTATTTTTCAGATATATTCCAAAATGAATTTCTGCTCTCAGAAATATTCCTCGCAATATTCAACATTCTCGCACGAGGAAAGACATCAATTCTGTTCTTCTTATCTGCCTTACGCATTTGTGCAAAAACAGAATTGGAATGTTGGATTTTTGAGGTTTTCTTGTAAATATATAATTTTTTTATAAATAAAATTAATCATTTCTAGGTACTTTGAGGCCAAACAAATTCCAAACTTTATCCTCGCTGCTCCAGTCTTATACATTCTTTTTGTAGAATGTTGGCCTCGGTTCCTGATTAAAGTAATCTTCGTAATCTTTCACGTGCTTACAAGGTCTCAATTAATTGATGAATTTGTTTTAGGTGGTTCGACTAATTCGCCCACATGGATGGAAGCCAAACATATTTGTAGATCTTGCCTCACCAGCCCATGGTCTATTCCTAATATTTTTCTGCTTATTCTTTGTCCATGTACAAGTGAGTTAAAAATGTCATACTACGTAAAATCTGACCTAATTTGATGTAATTACGATTTTTTACAAAGGTATCTACTCGTATGATTCTTTCATCTTGTCCGTATCTTTATATTTTCATCGCAAAGAGGATCCGAAAAGAGCTCTACTTTATACAAACAAGACAACTTCAATGGCCACAATATACTCTGTTTATCCAATGTTGGTTTGCATGCTATTTCCTTATTGGAACAATCGGATTCTCTCTCGGTCTTCCTTGGACTTGAAAAAAATATATTTCAAAAAATCGGTACATACTATGATTTTTAACCAATAGCTTTGCTCAAAGTCAAAAGTGCCATGTAATTAATTTAGATTTTTGAGTAAACAAGTCAAGATTTTAAAAACTGGTGATATATTAATTAAATACTTAAGCAGATAGGCCTATCTACCTTTATAATGTACAATTCAGATTTTAGAATATCAATAAAATAAAAAGTTCCATTAATTTTAATCGCTCGCGGTTCAATAACGGATATCCGTACTTACGAATCTACGATTTGATAATTTAGATTTAAATTGAAAAGTATCACATCGAGGTCTAAAATCTAATTTCGGACTCGTTAGGATTAATCCACTAAAAAGTATTTTAAAGAACATAGTATTGATTTTCAAATCTCATAGAACAAATATAGCCTTTTTAAATAATTAAATGTTAGTACTATAAATTCTAGTACGGTTGTGTTGATGGAGATGGTCAGACGAATAATCCTTTGATTTTTGGAAATGATTAATATATTTTCCTAGAATTTCCCGGCAATCTCACTTTTCACTGGACCTTTCCCCCTTCTGCATTTAATGAGATTGCCTCGTGCCTACGAGATTCAATTTGTTGGATTTGGGAAATACTTTCCCTTCTTTTTCCCGTCTAGTCTACCACTTGTAGCTCTATTCAGGTCACCATCAAGCCAGACAGCAGTATGGAAAAACTTCCATACTGCTACATCCATTCACCTTCCGTTCCTGGGGCGGATCGTCCGGAACTGCATCATCAATTTTTTCCTGAATCTTATCCTAAGTATCTGTACTCTGTAGTAGCATATATCTGTTTAATTTTGGGTTGCGGGGAACCAATTTTTCAAGTATCTAAAGACTTTGGTAGTATCGTAGAGACGTTTGCTTGTTATGAGGCAGGCTTTAAAACTTTTTTTTCCTTTTATTCTATGCAAAATTCCCAGACCTTGAATATAATAATATGTTGAGAATATCATTAAATTGTACTAATACTATCCATATTAGACTTAGGATTAGTAACTACTTAGGATTAATAGGTATACTACAGATACTAATGCATGTATGTATTCTAATGCATTATATTGTACGATAATATGTATTATATGTATTTCTAAGAAAAAGATGAGTCTTTACCTTATTCATTTCTGACATTTCCCCATTTGTTTATATAAAAAATAAATAACCTTTCTCCCGTCACTCGAATTGCTAATGGATGAGAACAAAGAAAATAATCCGACTCAAATCCGGTACTTTCACTTCAGAGAAGACAATGTTAATATTTGTAAATATTTACCATCCCCACTCCTTCCTGAGCTGATTAAAAATAGTGCGATGGAATTTTTCTTGGCCATTCTGCGCGTAATATATTTTTCTGAATTAGGAGTCTATATTTGTGCTTTTGAAGAATTATTAATCTGGGTCAAGTTATTTTGGGGCGAAATTTGGGATTAGAAGTAATCAAATTAAGGTTTACCTTTATATGTATGGCTGTGCAGAAAGGGGATTTCGGAAATCTGAACAGTTCCCAACATAAACGTCAACTACGATGGAGCCAATTCTTGACCTTGTTTACTTTTATTTTATTCCCAGAAATCCCTTGTCCAATATCATTGTTATAACTTATCATATCTCACGTAGTTTCTTCGAAATATCCAGCTGGGCTTTCTCCTGAACTTTCTTTTTGGGTATATCTAATTATAATATATTCTATATGACTTATCCATGGACCGTAACTTGTGAATTCCCATTGGCCCCACTTTCAACTTTTCCAATTCTCTGCTATTAACTCCTCGTATTCTCATTCATCTGTAAAATTGAACCATTCTCTTGACACAAAGTCACGCTTGGGACTGAAATCCGGCCATAAACCAGAGTTTAGGGTTTTTTTCATCATCTTGGTCAACCCGTACAAAGTTGATTTCTTTCCCTCAAGACCCGGGAGAAAGAAATATCAAATATCCGGGAGAAAGTGCTGAATTGATTTCCAGGGCTTAAACCTTGGGCAGGGTTTCCTATACTCTATGTAGGTACTTACTTAATTAGTTTATAGAGATTAGATACTCAAGAACTTCCGGGGGCTATTGGATTAATAGTGTCTGGTTTCATATTTCCACAATTATTTGAATTGTATGAAAGCATATACCGAGAAAAACTAATACTTGAAAGTAGAAAAATACAAAAAGTTAGATCGCGCATTGCATTGGGTTTTTTGGAATTTGTGATAATATATAATCGGATAGATAGATAATATTTGTAAATACTAATCCTAAGTATTAGTAAATATATAGTAAACTACCTACTACAATAACGGATGGATACTCACTTTACAATCTCCAATATATGAGTTTAGGATTAGTAGTTACAACTTACATAGTAGTGTAATATGAGAGCCAATTATAATTTTACACGAGTATATATTACAACGAGATATTTCATTGCAATAATATCGTATCAACTTTTCCCAATCTCTCTGAACATCCGAATTTGAATTTCCCAAGGTTAAAGGGATTTAAGAGCATCCACCCCTTTCCATAATATCCGTATGTACTTATGATGTTAATTGACAATTCCAAGTACCCTACATATCGTACTACTTATAATCCTAAGGCTAAAGATGTATCAAACACAATTTCCGAATTTCCGAAGTTTAATCCTATTAAGAGATTAAATCCATTTGAAGTATTTCCCTTAGTCTACCTATTACTCAGCTCTGTATTAACTTCCAATGGGCATTGAAAAGTGGAAATGCACACATTATGTAGATTAATAGGCTAGGACTCTAGAGGCAAAAATGTATATTAAATCACAATAATTTATTTGGCATTAAATTAGAATTTGAGTTTTAATTAATTAGTAACATTTGGGCTTGATTTGCAATGTTCTGAATAGAAAAGGTATTTAAAGAATAGCAATTTCAACCCATAATCTTTAAAAATGACAGTTTCTAAAATCCAAAAAAGTCCCTATTCCCTGAAAACTTCATTTTCATTGAATAATTGCGATAATTCCTATATAATTATTAGGAATTATTCCCAATTCCCTTTTTTAGACCCGGATGTAGGGATTAGTGAAGTTTTGGGCATATGAAGTAAGATCTGTACATACTTGCAATTCTACATGCAATATAAAACTATGTTGGTTATGTTGTAGTACGAATACTGTATACCAAGTGTTGTGTACAGATATTCAATGTATTATATAATCGAATGAGAACCTTTGTAATAATGATAAATTAATTATTCGGTTGAAGGAAGCTGAGCACTCCAGTTTAACTCTTGAACTTGAATTTCCCGTGTATTGTGCATAATTGAAAACTCTGTTTGAAATTGAATTGCCCAATGGAAAGTCTCTCCAATCTCTTTATTTCTCTCTCTCTGTCTCTCGCTCACTCTCTCCAAATCAAGTTTTAACGAAATATAGAATTCCTTTCCAAGTTTTGACATAAAAATCAATATCAATACTGGGACAGAGAACTTCTGGTCCTTCTAGAAAATTCAAAATTCCTGTGAGGAATTGAAATATACATAAGTAAACTACCTAGATAGTAGTCTGTAGTACATATAAAAATTTAACTCGATTCTATGAAGCAATGATAACACGCGTAAAGGTTAGCAGGGGGCAGGGGCAGAATTCCAGTGCAGGCGTCATAATAATATTGTCACAAATAACTTATTTCCCCCAATGCAATGCATGATGTGCGTTTTCAACTTTAATTTGCATTTGAATCCAGGTTTATCCCATTCATCAAGATTTAAATATCTATATTTAAAGGAAGGTCTCATTATCATTTTTCATTCATTGAATCCTCCTTCTTTAAAATATATTCCTTTTGATACGCTTAAAAGAAAGCAATAAATTTGAGTTCATTCACTCGCATTAAAATATGCAGGCATCTCTAGGCAGAACGGTTAGGTCCAATGTGTGATCCAGTTTGTAAGTAATTAAAACTGATTAAAGCCCCATGAGCCATTAACTTTATGAAGAGAGTAGGGGAGATTATTAGAGAAATCGAATTATTTAGGTATAAGGTTATTAAAAGGAGAAAGTGTCCGATTGTGTCAAGACTCAAAGCATACAGTTATAGCTTGACCGTTTTAATTCATATGTGGCA
>JAAZTK010001567.1:0-13564 GCA_036507255.1 Megalothorax incertus
TGGGTTAGAATTTGTTTCGAGAAAAACCAATAAATAGTGGGTAGAAGCAATTATACGTGTGTGGTGGGGAGGGTTCATCTCCTAATACACAGTTAAATATAGTTGGAGTGTGACTGGCCGAGTTTTTGGGAATAATTGAATTCCAGAGGTGGCTTAAATCCTATAGGTCGGCCAGGACATGTACATAGGATGTAAGGGATTGAGAGAAATGAGCAAGTAAAGCATACCAACTCAAAGCTAAAGTGTTATATCAAACACACACATGTTACAACAGTATTCAAATAGGTAAGACAGGAACGAGAGAGAGGATAAATAATAGAACAAAAGGAGAGCGTTTATTTTTTAATGTCAGTCGAGGGAGACAGGCTATAACTTCACGTTATTGAGTATAAATTTTGCAAATTCCATCTGAATATATGAGCATACGAGTAGTACATAAGTGTACCTGCACACAAAGGAGAGCTAGGTCATTCATAAGGGCTCAAATACAAAAGGGATATCTGGTTTGATAATTCTTGGTCAATTCGATGGAGAGGATTTCTTTAACGCACATTAAGGTGAATGTGTACTGGTCGTACTTATACTTAAGGATGCTGAGGGTGAATACGAGCTCGAGTAGTGCCTAGTACTAAGGTAGGTACAAGGAGGAACTCTATTCGATTCTTTTTGTGATGGTGATTGTCGCGGTTCCGAGCCATAAGAGATGTAAATCAACGGAGCTGAAAATGCTTTGGAGGGGGCGGGGGGAAAGAGTGCAGGAAGGCCCATCTGAATTCTAATGACCTGTAGAGATAATGCGTCGAGTTGTCAGCGAGGGAAGGGAGCTCCGGACGAGTTTTGTGTCACTTTCTGGCTTCCATTCCATGTACTGGTAGTAGTGGTAGTGGTGGAGTTTCAGCCTCTTCGAAGCAAAACACTTTGAATTCCTCCTCGAGAGCTAAATAACCTCTTATCTCCATCTCGGCTTCATCTCACATTAGGCACTTTTATATCACACACGACCTTTACACTCTCCACTCTGGATGGACCTTTATCATTAGACCCCTAGAACTAACGATCCATCATCTCCTATACGCATATGTGAGGGAAGATATCTCAAGATCAATACATTATCATTGGGGGAAGAAAAATCTCCTAATGCTTTTCAAGCCCCTTATCTCATTACAGTTATATATACGATATACGGAGTATATCGCAATCAACATTTGTTTTTCCCCCTTGGATTGCATATTTTTAGACGCTAATTAATGAGCCGCATTGTGCAAATAGAATGCATCTTAGGATTAGCTAAGAAACTAGTGTGCCAAATATTTTATAGAGAATTGGAGCATTGAAATTGGCTGAAAGAACGATCGGGATTAACTTGTTAAAGTATGCAAGTTATTTTCCTATTAGAATTGCTATTTGGTGTTAAAGAATTCAGACTTTCGCACTCTTCACTCTCCCCCAGCCCCTTCTAACATTTGGCCACCCGCTCTTTATTGCAACTGGTTGACAAATTGATCAGAGAAGTTTTGTTCCTCTTTCATTGAGACTCAAAGCAAAAGCAAAGAATTGAATCTAAGAGAAATTGTTCAGCTCTAATTCAAATTGATTCGAAAGCCCCAGCAAGTGTTTAGATTCTTGGAGTCCTTCAATTTGAGCCTCACTCCTCGATTATTCCATCGCTTCTAATTCTTCCTCCTCCTCCTCCTTCTCAGACCCCTATTCTTTCAGTTGAAAAAACCCTATTAATAATCCTCAAGTGCGAGTGGAATTCTCGTGCTGAAAAAAATCTTTATCTTCTCAATAGTCAAGTCAAGAGTACTATTTGTGTGTATATTTCGATCGAGAGAGTAATCTTGAGATTGTCAAGCTCAAGACACACTCTTCTGCTTATCACCTCGACAGATCTGATTTGCTCACTTCGGGTGAATGATGATGGTTAATAAAAAGACTTGCACAAACCCAGGCTTACAAATATATTCAAGTAACTATAAGTTTATGCATTCTTTTGAGAATGAATGCCCTGAACGACTTGTCCTCGAAAAGTTAAGCAGAGTGAATGGAGGGATTAAATTCATATTATATTCTCATTCATTTTACTAAGTCTGTAGCAGAGCAATGCTCAGTGGCTCCTTCAATAATAATTCTTAATATTGTATTGCTGTATTTCTTCGAATGTAGACTATGAATGTAATCTTCTCGTCAAGAGAGTAGGAACTTGGAAGGGGCGTTTGCGAAGCTCATCGGCCTGTCAATTCAATCGGTGGCCGGAGCAATTCTTTTCACGTGGGATTCACCGTTGGCAAAAGGTAGGAGGCAATTAGCGAATATAGAAATTATTCAGGTTAATAAGCAATTCGAATATTTGCGATTGTCATGTTAAATGTTGCAATTTGGCTTGTACGAGAGATCCCCAGGGTTGATAAGCTTCTAGAAGATAAGTACGAGCTCTTTCCAAAATAAACACTTCAAAAACCTGAAGAGACATTTCAAGTTGGTTAAATAATTAAGGCATTTGTTGCGAATAAATTCCAGGGGCTGTATGACAATTTACGCAATTATTGTGGTACATAGGGAGGGATTCCTTACCGAGATAGAGTTATGAGACTTGGCTAATGGAATTTGAATGCAAAATTCCATGTCTGATTTTGGTGGTGCAGGTTCCGAAGAGGGGTCAGAACTTGCTGGATATTCTTGGGAGATGGAAATTTGATATGAGGTTTCAATTACGCGTGAAGCAGGACAGACCCATTCACTCTCAACCTGGAGTGGTTAAGCGAGAGAGATATTGCATAAGGATATCATCATCGCATTTGGGCATTCGTAAAAAAAAGAGTTAAAGAAGTTGCTACTCTAGCTCTGGATTGCCCATCAAATCTATCCCTGCTGGGTCTTAATTGGGGTCCTGGGGACATGTGTCATTGTCTTTTGGTCATAATATTATTCCTCCCTTGTTGCATATAAACATAATATGGACATTCTTCTGCAAAGATGGAGAGATTAGAGGCTAATCCACTCCTATCTATCCTTTGCAGATCCTACTACTCCTTTGCCAATACTCCTACACGTATCCTATACTTCCCCCTCAAATTGATTGACAATAAAGAGATATTTTATTCCATCTAAAGGAACTTGTAAAGGGGAGATGGGTGAGGGTGATAAAACTCTTAGGAGAGATCGGGTTCGAGTGTTGACTGAGCTGGTGATAAATTCAGATCGGAAACTCGACTCTTTTGATCATTATTTTTTAACTGGTTTCTAATAGTAGAATTGACCAAAGGGGCTTGCTTTCTCAAGTAGTAGTATCTAGAATTTACAGGTGCACGATTTGCAAGCACGCGACTTATTGAAATAAGCGATATTAATGCACTTAAGAATCCCGAAAGACTTTTCAGAAATAAATGCCAGAGTCCTTATGTAAATAGATTATTGCACGAAACCTCATTTCAAATCCTACCACTTAATATGTCCTCCCAAAACATGGCACTCGTTCACTTATTAATGCGACGAGTTAATTTATTTCCCCCTTTCTTTACCTAATGCAAATAAAGTTGTGTGCACATTGTTGGAATCCTTTTGTATTGTACGATACTACGGATAATACCTATATAAAAAATCCGAGCTAATTAATAGGCTTAACCACCCCTCTTCCCTCCACTTCTGGTGGAGCAGAGGTCCAATCCTCCTCCCACACCCTCATCTCTTTTAAGGTATAATCTTGGTAGCTCAACCGGAATAAGAGCACACTAAAGCTAAAGCACACACATATAATTCATCTTAATTGGGCGAACTTTGAGAGGATCCCCCCCCCCTTCAAAGTTAATTAGAAACCAATTCACTTCCTGGGAGAGTTAAACTTCTCGTTTTTCCTCGGCTAAAAAGCAGATTTCTGAACTGTCAATCCTACTCTGAAACTCTAGAGAAAAAACTCTGAACAATCAGGTATTCCATTGAGCAAACACTTTTTCCCCTAGCCTGGACAATCCAACAAACTTGTGTATTTTATTCCCCATTTCTTCCGGCACCTCAGCCTCCTCCCCAATCTCTGAACATTTTTTTTCATCATTCAGAAAGCATTTCAATCCTCACCTTTTGACAATAAAGAGGTGAAACTTTCTGTCCGAATCTCGGTTTTTTCTAAACTTTTCTCAGCGACAAAATTCGACATTTTCCTCCGCCTGGAAAAAATGGCTTATTTTTCTCTCCCAAAGGTTTTAGTGCACACTGCACGCATTCAAGAATACCAAGAAGGAAGGAAAGGAAAAGTCAAGTCTGGAGAGTGCTGAAAAGTCATCAGGATTGAGACCTTTGACTTTGACTCCCAGCCTCCCTGTTCCTCCACCGCACTTTGTTTATATACCCTGGCGTATATTCCACATACACACACAAATGCGCGACCTTTTCTCCGAACCCCCCTAATGTTTCAGAGTACAAATATAGAAAGGGATAAAATATAAAGCAGAAGCACAAACTCTTTTTCCTCTGGCACCCCAGCAGCCCTTCTACAGATGTAGTAGTAGTAGTACCTCGAGCACAGTTATGAGTGCGTTAAACTATGTATGTTGTGGAAGCTGGAAGGTTCCCTATGCTTTTACTATGGGGAATCGAGTCCTCTCCTTCCATTCTCAACCATTCCTCAGTCGGCGTTCGGCGAGGCAACTCACGCTCTCCGTACACCAATTTTACACATATCCGTGNGAGGCAACTCACGCTCTCCGTACACCAATTTTACACATATCCGTGCATTTTATCAGCATAACCTTTTAGGAGAGAATTGACCGGGTTAAAATAATATAAACAAATTAAGCATATCTCACATACGCAATTTCTACCCCGGGTTAAATAAAGTTCAACGAGTGTTGTTTCTCATACAATTGAAAGAATTCATTAGTGGCCTGACATTATTCCACCTCCAAAATTAATTGTATGAAAATATTCTCCAAAAAAGCCCTGAAATTAGCATTGCGAGGAACGGAGTGAAATTGTATCGTAAGTTTGTAGACGGTGGTTTTTCTGGAGTGTTGAAACAGCGTGTCAATAAAAGGGTGGTAAATTAATTTGCCGAGGACAAACAGAGTTAAGGAAAGTACTACGGAAAGAGTTTAAGTCCCGAGAGAGAGAGAGAGAACTGAAGGAAATTCAGAGTTAAGGAGCCCTATAAGTGTGAAGCAAATACATTTTCGGGGTAAACGGGGAAGTAGGGAATTGAGAAAACAAATTCGGTTCGGAAATGTTAGTTTGAGTGACAGCTCAGCCCGTTTCCTCCTCCGCCGTCGGAGCTTTCTTCCTCCGCAGCGAAAAATGGTATATTTTCCGATTTGGATTTGAGTTGAAGAAATTGTTTGGTGTGTGTACACAACATTTGTGCGATTTTGGAAGGAGAGAAGAATATTCTTTTTATCGCCGGGGATTTCTCACTTTGTTTTTCCCCCCACTCTTTCCGCAACTCTGTATTCAATCATTTCGAGCCGACAGTTTGCAAAATTGGCGGAATTACACTTGGAGAAGCGCCTGCCGTTTTCAATTATCCTGCCTCCAAAAACTTTGTGTGAATTGAAGAAATTTCTCTCACTGCAAAATAATAAATAAATAAATAGGGTGTGAAAATCGAATAATTGGGAACACAACAAGTTGTAGTTGGACTTTTTGTTTAAATGAGCAAATTCTCCGAAGAAGAGAGACTGCATGTTGACGGGAGCCCCAGTTTGGAATCAAAGTTTTGATTTTGAAAAACTTGCCGAGTGGAATAGAGCGGATCGGACGATTTGAATCAAATAATAATAATTGAGAAGATATTTTTTATCCTCGATATTATAAAGCGGATATTTTTAGTGAGGACGATTGTCTTCGCTCCATCGCCCCTCGCTTCTCGCTGTGATCAACCCAATTCCTCTTGTGTAAATCACCGTTAAAGACTCTCCGAGAGATTAGATCGCTGATTCGGAATAAATATCGCCAATCGCCAGATTTGCGACGAGGCCTGTCCTCCTCCTCCTCCTCTTGGACTTGTAAGGTAAAGTACCTTTAAATATACCTTAAATGTCCAACTCTAAATTGGCTTAAGCTGAGCGTAAAATCCTTTATTGCTTTATTTACTTGCCCAGATTCCCCAAGATAAGCAATTTCGTAGACAGAAAAGTAGCTCGTACGATCCATATACAAAGTGTCCAATGCCTTTAAGAATCGATAAATTGCACACATTTAACCTATAAATCCATATTCGTGTAAATAAGGAGTAGGGGAATTGAAGCATTTTTTTATCGCATCTGGATCTCTCAAATCAATCCCACTTGTGAAATTGAGTTTAATATTCGATTTGCAGTTCCAATTCCAACCTACTTGGAAGAAGAGTTTAAAATTCTGATGGGAATTTGAAGAGATTAAGCAAGACAGAAATCCAATATTGGATAAACACATATCTCGATTGAAACAACAAAGTAGGTGGATATTTGGCTGAATCCGGGATTTGGCAGATTGCATGATCCTTCCGCATTTTACCCAAAACATCTGCTTTGAATTGAACAATAATACGAGGAAATAATACAAGTAGCAAGTTATATTTGTAAGCTCCGACTTGCTCTCTCGGAAATTATGATGATGAAATTAATCTGTAGGATTCTTAGGATGATGTGAAATTGTATCCATTCCATCACTCTTCTCCCTCAATCCGTAATAATGATGTGCTCTCATGGCCTGATGCTTATCTATTGGAATTTAATATCTCTTTAATACAATCTGGCTAGGATTAACGCCTACATTCCACCTTGTCAGGTTTATTAAATGAATTCGACTCAAATTACTCCCAAATATAAAATACAGATAAATTTATTGAAATATTGCGTAAATTCCAATAAAATCTAACAGAATTTTTAAACTGCCACTTTGACACTTTGTTCTCTTTTAAATTAAAAATTTAATACAAACCGGAAGAGAATTACGCGTAACTTTCATTGGAACGAATCCCTCGTATTCTCCTACAACTGTATCAAGACCCAGAGTTAATTGGGGTGCAAAATCTGTATTCTTTTCATATACTCGAGAATTGCGAGTGCGAGGGTTTTGACATTTTGAGAGGAAAGAGGCAGGGGTCAATGCGGTTCTTGAGGTTTCTCAAGTAAAAATCTTTAGCTCTTTTCCCCTCCAGTCATTTGAATTACCATAATTGTACTCTCCGTTTTCTCCTGAGCCAACTCCAAGTCCACGTACATTGATAAATACAGGGGTACGTACATGTCAATTCCTCAATAGGGTGATTGAAGTAATAATAGCTTCGAGTGTTTGCGTATTCTGCACATATGCTAATCATGAACACACGGGCAAATTTGGAGCAATTTAAACCTGTGGATTTTAAATGGGGGGTAGGTTCTCCTTATAAGAATTGTAGTTTAATAGTTAAAATGCATTGCGGATGGGCACGTTTCTCTTAATCTCCTTATTATGTCCGAATCTGGATTGGCAATGTAGATTTTGTAGTTGGACATGGCTTTTTCAAGCCCATTTCTCATTCATTCAACGGCCCTCTTCCCGTCTGCGAAAAATTTTATTGCTTCACTATGTACTACTCGTCGTCGTTTGCTCAAATGCAAATGTGAAGCTTATCATTGTGTGTAATGAGATCCAGCTCATCTGGTCAGACTCATCTTAATCTCAACTGACTGATACTGAGAGCAGAGCAGTCATGTTCCTACGAAGAATTATGGGCCTGGATCCGAGTTGAGCATCCAAAACAACTCGAGAACCCCAAAGGGGAGTATCCAAATTCGAATATTACTTTGTCCATATATTTCATCGGAGACTCAAATGAGTCCTCATTAAGATGAGATATCCTTTCTCTTAGAATTCAGTCTGCGGCTCGCCGAGGTGAGCCCTCAAGCCCAGAGGCTTCCAAAATCATAACTTTCAAAAGTAAAAAATTCCACCCTCCCAGTAGTAGTACTTGTGTGTGCACAGCCCATATGATTTAACAGCGTAGAGGTCAGCAAATTGGACGTGTATGAGTCTACTTTGTTTACTCACTCATTATTTATAATTCTTACTCGAGCAGAGCACAGGATAACCATTAGAAGAATTAGAGGAATATTTTTTAAAGAAAGAAATGAAAGGGTTTCCATTCCCATTCCAAATGCAAACTCTCAAACCATCTCCTTTCTCTCGACTCCCTAACTATATGGCCCCAAGCTCAAAAACTTCCCCTCAAACAACTTCTTCTCCTCCCTACTCGCACTTGAGTGCAATACTAATAAAGAAAAATATAATCCGTAATCGCGCATTTATTAACCCAACTCTGATTTCCTTAATATGCAACCCATGAACCACCGCTACGATAGAAAGAAAAAAAATCTCTTCATAATTTCCTCAGTGCCCCTCTGAGACACATATAATAGGAACATAGTCTAATAAGCTGTAAAAGCATTGGATTTATTGATTAACTGACTGCCAGATTATAAAGCACATGTCAAACCTCATAAACAATACATCCATCCGATTTGCATTGGGGCCCCAACCAAACCACATTCAATATAAACTAGCCAACTTCGTTTCATGATCGTGCACAGTTGGCTTTAAAAGGAAATGAGTTTATTTATCAGCTCACCATTAATTTAATCATTTCAGCATTAAATCGATTGGGAGGCTTAACTTATCTATATCGGTTTTTGCATAAGAAATTGGGTTTAAAAAGAGATTGGCAAAGCTCAATCCCCGCCTAAATAAATCAATATAAATTCAAATACATTTGGCTATAACCGTACATAAAGGAAGAAATGAAGAGCTGAGGAGCTTGCGAGTCAAGTTGATTAGAGTTGACTTTTGAGAGCCCCGAATTTGTTTGTCTATTTACTCATTTAAAGTGTATGAAAATGAATGGAGTGAATCTGAAAGCTATATGATCGAGGAGGAGCTTTTTAGGCGAGCTTTCTTCTCTTCCCCAGTTAAATATAGAAGAACCTAGGGCCGGAAGTGAGTATACAAATTACAAATGTATCTTTAGCTCGAATGGGCCTTTGAATGAGGGAGTGAGTGGAGAAAGGTTCGGTGCTCGGAGGAGGAAGGAGAAACAGGCTCGAGGCTTTTGTAAGTGAATATAAATAGTTGGGCCGTGTTCCCCGGTTTCAAAGGCTCCTTTCCCCCGATATAAATGAACCCCATTAATTTGTTACATATTTCTCTGGGAATCCATCTCCATCTCTGCCTAGCAGCTCTCCCCCTTTCTGCAATTCCAGGGCTTCTTTTTGAGCCAAAAAGAGAGCGAAATGCTAATACCTACTCTACTACTTTGGGGCTCGAGCTAATGCATACGAGTTTTGCGACGACAACTGAGCTTACTCTGAAAAAGAAGCAACTTATCTCCGTCTCTCTCTCTCTCTCTTACAAATCCACTCTGGGTCCTATTCTTAAGATTTCCTCTTATTATTAATCCTTTAAAACCAAAGCCCTTTATCCTGGTTTCACTCAAAATGTTAGTTGACTATATGTACATATACCTAATCCCTATATAATACACATATCTCGTCACCGACTTTCCCTAATTCATTATATTAGCAGTATATGTAGAGCTTTAAAAAGATCTACTACTCAAGTTTCAAATGTGCAGCTAATGAAAACTCGACCATTTTTTTCGCGAGAGACAATAAATTTAATTCTCCCGTCCGCTCCTGTGCTCCTATTTAAACGAAGAGCATGTTTCTACTTTTTACTTCTTCACAATTACTCAAAGCACTGCTACTTGTAAATATACGCATAAATTTAGAGTAGTTTTTTTCCACTTCTTTTTCTTCACCCATCGAGGTTTCTCTTTCTTCTCAATACTCTCTTATGATTCTCAATACTCGCGAATGTATCCAATTGAAAACATGTTCGACTATTCCTATCAGAATTTGTTTGCAAGAAACACAATACGAGTCAGCCTGGGAGGCAAATGTACTCCGCTTGGGCTGAATGTGTTCCTCGATTTATTATTTACACATGTATCATGAAAGTAAGGATTTAAAAGCATCATAAGATTTTAATTTGCAGCTGATATGTCAGCCTGCGTGTTCACTCATTCAAATGCAAAAGTTGCCAACTTTGAAATTTTGACGAGTTTCGGGCAAAATCCAAGATAAGAAATACACATATGACATGTTTCGGGGTTGAAATTCGTTGAAATTGCTACGAGTTTCTTTATTCATATAAAGATAAGGGGGTTTCTCAATGCATATAATGCTACGAGTAGCTCTAATCGCTTACGCTTGAATGACATTTATTTTTTTTCGATATATTCCTCCATGTCTAATTCCCAAATTGCTCATCATTCGATTTTGCATAACTCGTTCTTCTTAAAAAATTCACTTTCCTACCTTAACTTTGCAGTCACCTCTTACTGCCATTGCATTCGTCAACTTATTTACATAATAGGCGAGCTGGATTCTATCGCATCTTTGACACACCATTTTGTCCTCGTCTGATTAATCAATGCAAATCAGTCAAAATCAAAGAAGACGAAAGGGGAAAAATCTCAACTGGTTTGGGGAAATGGGAGGAAAGTGTAAGTAATTGGCGCCGCGGCAGGCGAATTATTCAAGTGTCGATCTTTAGTATTATTAGAGGGGAGCCGAAATATGCAAAGGGTTATAGGACAACTTGTGTAGAACCCAATCGATACATGAACATATTGTGGCAAAAAGTCATCCGAAGGAAAACTTTTGATCACTTAACCTCTCCCGAATTTTCGTGTCAATACAGCTTTAACCACAAACTTCCCCACCCCCATCAGTTGTACAATTTCCCCACCCGTAGAAAATCTTCCGATCCGGATTCCTCAGGTTCATTGTTCAGATTGATCATCCGGTTGAGTGACTTCTCCCCAGAGAGAAGAGAAGCTCACAATTCATTTATCTAACCTGTCCAAACGGGAAAAGAGTCGAGGGAGATCGTTAAATACTAGTTGCACAATCTATAATATTATTGAGAGGAGGATTTTTTCCCCGATTGATGAGCGTGGAACATCCGTTTCGTTGTTTCGATAATGAGAGTTGAGAGGAATTTAGGGGGGAAGAGATTTTAATGGTAATAAAATGGCATGCCGAAGAGAGTGAAAGGATTGCATGTCTGCTGGACGGTGTCTCGCCGGACAGGGCATGCATTTCTTTTAAAACTTCTCTCTCTTAAACCGTCCAATTGAGGGAATAATTGAGGAAGATTACTCCTCGCAACTCTCGGCCCAATTGCTCTGATCTGTTTCAGAGTTTAAAAAGAAGAGATGCGGGAGATGAATTGTCTATAGTACTCATAATAGGTATTTGGAACCACTTAACTCTGTGGCTCTCGAACTCACTTATTAGTAGAGTATGCACTTGGCTCTGAATCTCAATCTACATCTTCTTATTTCCTATCCGTACAATGATGCGGAAAGCAGCAGAGGTATTGATTTAAATGCTGATCGTCTACTTTTTTTTCTTTGCATCTCTTCCTACCCATCTCACCTGAATTCTGAACCCAGTTGGCGAGGGGCCACTTGTTTATGCATTGAATTGTGGAAATAAGGGCTCTTTCCTATATTATTCTCCTATTCGATGTATTGAACAACCTTGCTGAATTTTAATGGGAATCTGAGGGAAGCCAAGAGTCAGAAGTCAGATTGTATCCAAAAGCCTCTATAAAATCAAGGTCGGTTCGAACCGCGTTGATGATGGCGTCTTCACACAAGATGCACTCCAGAGCCTCACCTCTGGATTCATTTCGGAATTGGGGGCAAAAAATACGGTGGAAATCAGAGATAGGGAGTGCAGTGCAAGTTGCATTGAGTTCATAATGGGGATGCAAACTCAAAACTAGTTGGTCCAGTTAGTCACCGCGAGTTGTTGTCTGTTGTGGTTTCTCCTCTGCTCCTCCTCCTCATCCCCATGCATAAGGAAAGAGTGTCCTTTTGAATTCAAAGTAATTTTGTTCAACTTGTTGTGGCTTTTGCCTGTCAGCCCCCGAGTCATTTCATGAGCAAACTCTAGGGAATAAATATCATATGCATTATTACATTAGTCCTAGTTCATATCTAGTAGATAGAGATCCCTAGAATATTATCACCAAAAGAAACTAAGAACTCGGGAGAGGATTCGCAGGGGAACATCTGCTCCTTCCTCTGACTCTTCGGGAGATGACAATGATACATAATTGTAGCTTCATTCTTAAAGCAGTGGGAGCGAAACCTCAGCTCCTTTTCCTCAGGCCCTGAGAAGATGACCTTATCCTTTCCACCGACACCAGAATGTATTTTAAACTCAAAGGAAGCTGGTGTTCATAAAAAAGCGTCATAAGCCCCCATATGAAAACATTGAAATCCAACGGGCCTAGCCTCGTAAACCTCCACAATCCCTCATTAAATGGCTTAACCCTATATCATACAGCAATGGATCGGCTTGTTTAATGAATTCCCCCAACTCATTTACTTACGACACGTTTTTTAAAAGGGGACGGCCGGAATTTGTCATATTTCCTTGTATACCTAGTACGAACTCCTAGTAGTATAATATCCTCAGCAAATTGCATTAGATTTGCTGGGCAGGGAGGAGGAGGACGGATATTGGAAGAAAAGGAAAGTTTATTAGTGGCCTATTGTGTCCCCAGTCCCGGTAAAATAGATTAATAACTCGATAATGTCTTGCTGGTCACAATAAGAGCTCTGATTTTGTTAGTGTTGCAGCGCAAGCACTTAAAATCTTACCGTCATTCCTAGCTTTCCTAATCTCCTTCCCTCTCGCAGTGTATGCAGATTATAACAAAGACGGCGCTTAGTAAGAGCTCTCGTTGCGAGTTTCATTTATATTGCTGAACGTGATTGCGAAATTTATATAACTTGACCCAAAAACCAACAGAGTCGAGCCGCCGAGAGAGAGAGGAAGTAGCCTCGATGGGGATTTATTGTAGGCCGGGTTGGCCGTTATGTAGTTGCGGAGCGATTATTAATTGAATGAGGGGCGATATATTAATCCTCCGCCGCAACTCCCTCCTTATTAACTTAACTATTTAATTCCTTTCCTTCGACGTACGAAGAGTGCTTAATGTTCTTCGCATATGGTCCCTTCTCGTAATAGTGTTACATTGGCCTGCTTGGGAATTCAGCTGGCTACTCGATATTGTTCGGGGTTTTAGAGAAGGAGGAATAGAGGGAAAATTAATTGAAAAATTGGTAATGTGCAGAGCATTTCCCAATTCACAGAACATGGAAGGATATCTTGATTTGTGCCCGGCTCGGCCAACTTCTTGGGGGGCGTGTTCGGAATTCAAGAAGAAGCTGCCGGCTAATGAGACTTTATAAAATGAGGATTGGATTCCGATTCCGGGAGCTTTGGGGTTCAAATTTTTACTTGGGAGGAGGAGGTCAGCGAACATGTGTATTTTTGTAGTAGGAACATACCTCAATTTCGAATCTTGGTGCTTGGGAGCTTCCCTGAACCTGATATAAAAAGAAGATCCGAGCAGATTCCTTTCAACTTTTGCCCAGCTCTCTCACTCTCTCTCTCTCTCTCCCGAGAAAGATCAATACAGGAAGAAAAGTCTTTATTGGAAATGATAGCAGGACTTTCCGGGGAATATCTTTTTTATC
>JAAZTK010001568.1:0-13556 GCA_036507255.1 Megalothorax incertus
TGGGGTCATGGGAGGTCAAAAACCGAATTTTTGCAGATAGAATGGGGATTCCGAATTTTATGTTTTAGAGCTAAGCTTGAAATATCTATATTAAATTTGATGAGCTGATATAAATCTGTTTATATATTAAAAATTATAGTAATAAGAATTTACTATAATTAAAACAACACCCCAAGCGAAGCTTGGGAGAAATTCTTGTTAAATTATGATAATGAAATTGATGAACCTTGAAAAATTCTATAAATAAAGCTAAATCCCATTTGAACTCTTCAGTCGGTATCAAGGCTTTCAAATAATAAGTTGTAATAACTTTATATAAAATCTTGAAAAGGTATTTTACCATTTGATAGATTTTTCTTACCCATTCGAAGTTCCCTACATACATGTATTAAAGATAAGGATAATTATAAGAGTTTTAGGATCTCTTTTATAGGTAGCATTGACTTGAAGCGTTTGTCGTTGATTTACATATTTTTTGTCTTTACTGATAATTTAATATTTTTGGCTCAGAATACATATTATTGTAATTGGCGAATCTGGAGCATTTTTGCATCTGCAATCTGAATATTTAGCAAATATATTATGATATGAGGGCTTTATGGGTTTTCTGGACTTTAACAGGGAAATGCACTTTTTCTCGTTTTAACTCTGATGAAACTAATTGGTCAAAGTATAATCAAAGTATATGATATTTAGATATGCGTTGGTGTCAGGGTCAATTCAGGAATATGGAGAATATGTGAAAGGTGTGGAAGACTTGTTAACCTTTGCATATCAGTAGGAAAATGCTAATATATCTAAAACCCCCGGAATTTAAAGTGAAATTCTAAATATTAACCAAAATTAATGCACCCAGAATTTTAAAGATCAATTAAGATTAATATGAAACATGAATTGGAACTAATTTTAATATAAATCTAAATTCTAGATAAATAAAAAGCAAAGATATTTTAAATTCCATATTTTAATCCATAAGAAATCTGAGCTTTATTCAATATTTATCCTTATAATATCTTTAGTCATAATTCATCATATAATCATTATATCCTAGAATTAATTGAATATAAATAATACGAGTAATATAGTATTAAGTATACGATATATGTAGGTATGAACATTAATTTGATTGCATGATGAATATATTCAGTCTTGTTATGCGAGTACTTTCTCCAAATGATCCTTGATTCTTTCCATAAATAATAATTGAATCTTGATGGGTGGCTTTCTTGAAAATACTAAAAAGTTAATCTTGAAATTTAAAAATTCATTGGACCCTGCAATCAATATATGTATCGTATATCGTAATCATTAATTACTAGTAAAATCAAAAAATACATTTATTTATCCTACATATCCTCAAAAATGTTAACAATCGAATTTGATTGACGTATACCAATTTCAAATCATTTCTCTATATTTCTATTTACCTACTACGAGAATAAAATACCTACCTTTTAAAATCATTACAAAAATAAGTAAGTAGTACAAATTAATTCATTTAAATGACGTCTTTTAAATCTATTTAAAATTCGCATGAGATTCGTCAATTTCAGCTTATTATGCTTCCATTCCGGAATCTTCAGAATCCTCGAATTCCGTTGTAGCATCAGAATCCGGAGTTGGTGGCCGATATTCCTTCACTTGAGGGTGGATTACTTGAGGGATGATCACTTCAGGGAGGACTTTTGGCCTGAATCTCTTCATAATTGATTTCTTTGGATGAGGAATGTTACTTTCCTTCGGAGGGCTGCTGTCCATAATTATCTTTCCTTTCAGAATCACTTTTTCAATGATTATGTCATCGCCATCTCCTTCACCTTCCCCACTTCCAAAGTCATTGTTATTCCCATCAGCCAGGAGTGATGCCAAAAAAGGAAATTTCTCTCCATTTAATTTAAAATTATCTTCTTTTGATCCTGAAATTGATGTTGGTTCTTCAACCACCACCACATCCTCCGAGTATGTCTCCCAAAGAAGTCGTTGGAGGGCCGTAAAGGGTGGGCTGCCATTTTTAGGGGGTCCAACGGAAGATTCTGATGCTTTTGGCTTTATCTAATTATTTAAAAAATCAAAATTAATTAAATGCAATTCCAAAATCAATTTTTTAAATATCCCTACCTGGAATTTAAGGCTCTTTTCAATCTCTGATGGATTAAAAGCTCTTCTGGCATTTTGTGGTGCTAGTATTGTTGATGAAGAAGATGAGGCTGATGATTGTGGTGGTGACATTGGAAGTGGAGGTCGTCGTGGACTCTTCGGAACCGGAAGAAACGTTGGCTTTACGAGGACTCCGTTCAAATATTCTGAAAAATCATTAAAATTACCAATCTTTTCTTTAAAAAAAACAATTGTTTTTAAAATACTTTTGGGGAAGAGACCAAGTGTTGACAAAAACAATTCCTTGCACGCTGGGTCACCCATCTTGATGTCGGATGTCAACTCTACAGTCCTTTGAGCAAAATGATCTACAAATAATCATTTTAATTAATTTTAGCTTGAATATTTTAAATTTTATAATTAAATAAATACCAATTGGTGGTGGTGGAATGGGTCCTTTTAATTTCAAGCGAAGTGAAGCTCGTTTTTCCATCGTTGAAGTACCCTAAAAAATTGTAAAAAGAATTAAAATGATTCGAAAAATTATAAAATGATGTGTTTTAGCCGAAATAAATCAATTAAAAATTAAATAATACCATCCGTGTCCTAAAGGCAATTGATCCGGGTGGTGAGATGTCCTTTGACCTCCTCCTCCTCCTTTTGATGACTTTCAGTACTTTAGGAGCCTCCATGTCTGGGATTTTTCGTGGTCTTCCTCGCTTTGGGGCAGCTACTTTTATTGGGATTGGGAGTTTAATTGGGTCTGGACGGACTTTGATGGTGCCACTGAGGTGGTCGTAATAAAAAAGTGACGTATTATATGGAACTGACATTTTAATTGTTTTTTTGTGCAAAGAATTAAAAAATCGTGAAGAATTCGATCCCTCCTTTGAAATATTAAAATTTAACACAGGTAGACTTACATTAGTTTCTTGGAGATTAAAGCGGGAATTGAAATATTTTAAAAAAGAATTGTTTTTTTTTTTCAAAAAGATGATTTCAATAAAAAGACCGGTGGATGTCACGGATGTCACGGATGAGGGTTGTCACTCTTGAGGGAAAAAAATTGAAAAAATTATTTTCGGAAAAAATTATCAGACTGAGAGATCTAAAGTAATTTGTTCTGGGAATTGACTGGCAGATCTGATCTGAGTTTAGTTTAGTTAAGCATTAGGGATGAGATCCGAAACCCGGACCATCCGATTTCGGATTGAACCGATCAGTTCCGGTCTGATTTGGTCTGATCTGGTTTGATCTGGTCAGATCCGCTCTGATCTGGTTTGATCCGGTCGGATCCGGGAAAATGATTCGATCCGATTCTCTGAACGCTCGAATTAGATTTCCTTTGATTTTAGCCCGTTCTCTCAAGTCTCAATTTTTAGAAAAAAGGGTTATAAGTTTGGTCATGTCTGTCATCAATCTAATTCTCGAACGCCTTGACAGAATGACCTTGAAGCTTGATGACGAACATCGCAGACATGACCTCATGACACCGGCTCAAGTTCAGTTCAAGGTCAAGACCAGTTCAAGGTCAAGTTCAAAGATGGAGGCCAAAGGGCGCGGGAATTATGAATATTTGTAAATGCATTCTTACGGAACGAAAAATTCGAAATGTCGGAAAAATTGATTTATGACTTTTTAAAAGATCGGGGAGGTCAGGGGGAGGGTGCTAAATATGACCTCTTTTTGGGCTTTCTGTGTTTTTGATGGGGAATTTGAAGAGCATTATCAGTATCTGTAGAAGGTACGGTTGGATATGTATTGTAGGGTACCTACTATTTCAAGATGAAAGCATTGAAAGCTTAAAAATTCTCTCAAAATGGGAACGGGCTTCCTACACGGATTATCCGTTTTATTTTAAGATTGATTTCATAAATTCATATACCTAGTATTTTACATTTATCGTCTTATAGTACCTACAATATTACAAGTATACTATATTGAATTCATAATACGTATTTATATTTAGATAAAATATATAATTTTAAATTAATAACTTGCAAATTAAAGCTTTAAAATTTGCATTTTGCATACTCAGGACCTTAATGAGTATAGGTAGGGCACATCATAATTCGTAATACGATACAATATACAATACACCTATATTCAATAATCTAACTTATAGATATTGTATACGGATATAAAACTAAAAATGAAATACTTAAATTCATTTTAGGAATGCTAGAAATTAAAAAGCTATTAGCTTCTATTAATAAGTAATTAAAAGTGTCAAAATATAATAGAGGATTCCAAAAAGATAAGCACTCATTGAACTTTTGCTTAGCCGATAGAAGCTTCCAATTTTAATGGCAATAGGTTGAAGGGTCTTCGTGATTTTAAGAAGATACTTCATTTCTTCACTTTGCTTCCCAAATGAAGATGAAGCCAGAAGATTTCGACATAGCTTCCTGTACTCTTTCGAGTTGGAATATATTTTAGCTCCACTAAAATATTGTAGATAGAGATAGAGATATGTTCCAAATCCAACAGCTCCCAAATATGAATAAGAAAGCATTTTATAGTCGGTGAATTCGCTTATCAAGCGAATAAAGCTAAAATTTGACATTATTGTGATGATGGCTAGTAGGGATTTAAGGATTGGACCAAAGTAATTGAAGAAAGCATTATTGTAGAGTGAATTGATTAAGATACGCCAACTCTGGTAAAGTTTGATGGTGGATTGTAGCTCGCCATCTTTGTTTTTACTGGAATAAAATTGTTAGAAAAAATATTTGAAGTTTCGAAGTTAATTTACCAAATGAAGTCGATCCATTTTTTTGAAGCTTGAGCAAATGCCAAATGAAGTCCACCAAAACTTGCTCCAATACTTCCAATAATCGCCGAAATATACAATTCAAAAATAACAAATCCGGCAAAGATCAAATAAACTTCCTGAAGTTCTTCGGGAAGGATTGAATAAAGAAAGTTGTGACTTTTTGACCGAAATATGAAGACTCCGAGGAGAAAGATTGGGACAATCAGAGCAATCAACGGAATCAAGATGAGTAAACGCTCTTCAAACGCCAAGGAATGATCAAACTTGATGCCAGCTTTTTCTAAAAATAATATCCCGTTTAAATATTTCATTTAAAAATTATTTAATACCTTTTGAGACTTCAATTAATTTGAAGAAATTATTGAAGCAATGGACAATTCTCTCAGCTTCGTGGCAATCATTCCAACATATTAAGAATACTGTAAAAAGCATCAGAATGTACATTAAATGTGTAATAAATTGAAGAAATCCAATTAAATTGACATCATAATTCGAGTAGGATTTTGGGAGTTGAAAAAGTGTAAAAATAACGTAGGAAAACAAGATGGCAATATTGAAATTTTGAATATGGCGAGCCCGGTTAGGAAGTAGCTTTAGACGAAATTTTGGTCCAGGATCGACTTCAGATGATGTTGAATGAATCAAATTTGAAGCTTTTAGAGCTAATTTAAGGGCAGATTCAATTTGCTTATTCATGTTTTATTTTTTGATCTGATCTGCATCAAGATACATATATGAAATAAAATTTCAATCACAATACTTTCGGCTCTATCAAGTTAGCCCAAATCCAATTTTCTCAAAGACGGTTAGGAATAGGAAAAAACGGCTTGGACCAATCGATAGCTTATGTCATAAGGTACATTAATCACTCAAATCCGGTCCGAAAAGTTGACATCCGGTTGACCTGGCCAATGTCAAATGGTCAAAAGTTGATAAAAAATTCAAACTAAAATATATTTAGGTAATTCTCGACCAGGGCTGTTGAGATACCTTGTCACCTCCTTTATTAGCTTGTTGGAAATTTATAGAGTTAAGACTCATCTTGATCGGGGCGTCGGCCTAACTCGTTGGGCTAACTTTATTGGTTTGTGCTAACTTTAGTGGGGCCGTCGGACTAACTTTATTATTTTCGTCGGGTTGGGCTAACTTTATAGGGCCAATACTTTCTACTAGAATACGAGTACTTGGAGTTAGCTGGCGCATATTTATTATAACCTTTCTATTTGAGGAATATATTTCCAAAATATTTCGCAAATAAATAATCGAGGATTGGCTATTGCTCAAGAGTAGGCATATTAAATAACTACTCCCGTAATATCTATCTTAGATAAATAATTATTGCATAATTTAAGAATTATTTCATTAATTCGTTTACTACAGACATAATAGTAGTATTAGTATCTAGTGCGATAGTACTACATCCCAATATTGATAGTCTGATAGGTACTAATACTATTGTATTAGCAGTAAGCATTTTTGGCTTAATTTGATAATTGGTTTAATTACCTAAACTTGCCCAATTTATTTTTCTATTAATATTATATTGAAATTGCTAACTTATTAAGCAATTATCAATAAAATTTAGAAAAGCCTTAAATACTAATAGAAGAAAGAATAAGATAATTAATATGATAAGAATAAGAATTGGTATTTCAAAGAAATTCTCGTGTATTTGAAATATTATTTGATTTTGGGTAGATATTTTTACATTTAGATATTTTGCATAGTCAAAAATTTTATTGCTTTCCCGAGTCTTTGATCTAATTAATTTAAAAGATTTTATTAAAATAAATCCATAAATAATTTCAATTTGAAAAAGAATTTCATAATTAATTTTTGAAAAAATGTAACCATCAATTGGAAAAATAATTTGATGGAATTCCAAGCAAATTTTGCGAATTTGTTAATACTTTCCCGTACTTCCCAAAAGAAAGTAATTGATCCAAGTAGAGCACAAACGAGCCAAATGATGAAAATTGTAATAATGTTTGATTTGAGCTTTTGTGGCTTAAATATCCAATTCTCTGAAGTGATATTGAACTGCTCAATAATTTCCTCTGGCGTTTCTAAATTTAAAGCAAGTTTAGAAATAATTCCAGCTTCTATTAAAATTCGGATTTGATCTCGTAGAAATGTTCCAGGAAAAAAATTTAGATGATATCCGGAAGGGTATCCAAATATTGGAGATTCCCCAATAGCCCATGTGTTGATGGGTAGGTTGGCATCAAAAAATGAGTTGACGGCTTTGATACTTTCCCGATAACCCATCACGGCAGACCTCTTGCAGAGCTTAACTTTTTTCATGAAATTGCGCAAATTTTTCTGATATGTAATCGGATCCACAATGATATAATATGGATTTTCCACTTTCCAATGAAATAGAATTTGAGAATATATTTGCCAGTTATCAAATTTTATTCCCGGTCTTCCTTTATATTTGTATATACTACAAATTGGGTCATCAAAGAAGCAATTAGATTTGTATAGCATATTGACTGAGTAAAACCTTCCTCTATCCTCATTTTCAAAGCATTTGTGTAAACATTCTTCATTCTTTATAAAATATTCTTCAAACATTATTTCACCAGTTTGATAGTCGGCTTTTATTAGCTCATTCTGAACTATTTCTAAATCTTTAAATGATCTATGATCATATATCGAAAATCCATGTTGAGCTAGGTCTATAAAATCTAATGGAAATGTTTTTCCCAGTGGCGCCACCAACCCTGCCGTGATGAATGATTTATATCCATTCGAAATGACAATTCCTGAACCCAAAAGCCACGCCGTAAATAGACCAAGTAGCCATTTACTTTTGGCGGGAATCATTCTTTCAATTTCCACACCTTGTTCCAGAAACGGGGATGTCAACGCCAAAATTAAATCGAAGACGCCAACTCCTTGTCCTCTGGCAATAAAAAATACGCCAAATCCCATCAATCCGGAAATGAGGAAACAAAGTCCAGTTCCAAGGTCAAATGCTCTGATCAGATATTCAAATTCGATGTGATCACCCATCAAAGAGGAGCATGTAATGAAATTGAGACTGGTATCGCGAATAGGGATAAATTCATTGGGGTGACACTTTCTAAGTTTCCCGTAAGTGGGATCATGACATCGGCTAATCATGTGACCAGAATCTATAAATGGTTCAGTGATCCACGATGTATATTCCATCAATCTAATCGAAGGTCGATATAAATATTGACTCAGATTGGCGACAAAAGGTGTCAAACTTTGGAATATTTCTAGGTGAGCTTTTTCAATCTTTTCATATGGCCCTTTTGCCCAAAAAGATATTTTTTCAAGCATTCTGGCGAGACGTCCCACTTCATTATGGAATAGCTCAAAATCTGCTCCAATTTCAATTCCGCTTATTATAATTCTGTAAACTTTTATTACTACTGAAACATGTCCATCTTTCATATGGCTGTGTACCATCTTAATATCTGTGATATGAGCTAAGGTTTTGTATTTAAAGTTACCATTAAATTCCAAGCAAGCAATTATTTCGATTCCAAAAGATTTCTGGTATGGAATTCGGTTTTTTAAATAATTGTGGTTTTTGCAATTTGGTAAAAATTGAATAAACCTTTTTCGTAAATTTGGATCAGTTTCGGAATCTTTGAAATATAAATCATCATCGTAAATTTCAGAGGTTTTATAAGTGAAAACCCAGATGGCAGAGCACTCAGGGAGCCATTTGCTAATAGAAGGCATCAAGGTCGAAGACGCCCTCATGAAACGAGAATTTTTATATGGGATTTGAACATGGTCAAAATTGATATTTTGGATGGTGGTTGGGTCGAGAAATATTTGAAGGCGACACCCCGCAAATGATTTTGAAAATGAATCGATATTTGTCAAATGCAAATCAAATCCTGACAATGATGAACAATTTTTAATTAAAATTACAAGTATTATTATTCTAATCATGATTTTTTTTGGTGTTATATTTTGTATGTATTTGTTCTATTACGATATTAATAATTTTTAATGGATTTGAAATATCCGTTTAGCAGGTTAATACTAAACGTAACTTAACCTAAAATATATTATTATTGTTCAAATACAATTATCTATATCATTAAAATGCTTTTAAATTCTTAAAACCTATTAAATTCAATAGGTCTCATTAAAATAATGGAAGAATAAATGTGTACCCTCTTACAAATGAGCTATAAATTCAAATGAAAAATCGATTAAAATTTAAAATAATTTATTACAATACAATATAGGTAGGTACGATTGCACATCATAAAGAATTAATTTATAATCCCTCTTTTTCAAACCTTATCCGCCCCACTTTATAATAGGACATTTAAAGGAATTTTGTATTATTTTTACATTTACCTATATTTATTTTTATTAATTTTGTATGTAATAAAATATTTTTTAATTTCAATTGAATTGAAACACAATGACAGCATATGAAATTGTAAGGGTGGCCAACTACATAAATTCATAGGTATTAAGATTAGAAATTTAATTCAAAATATTATCTTTACATTTGCGACAAATCCATTTGTAATTGTAAAGAATGAGCCTCCTTTAACCCCGATTCCATCAAGAGTAATCCTCGTGCACAAAATCGAACAATCTTCATATTTTCCCACATTATTTTGAACTTTCTCGTCCATAAGATCAATGAATTTGTAGCTCTGTAAATCAAAATTAAAGTATTAATTATTATTTTCAACGAATAGAGTAAATAATATAATATATTACAAGTGAATTAGCTTTGGCTCCAAGAATGAAGGTAGCAATAGCGATGATAAAAAATAGGGCTAAAACAGGCAATTCCAACCAAGTTTCATAAATCATATTTCGGAAAAAAATCCCACCCAAAACCATATAAGAAATTACAACCACAAAAACACGCCGACCAAACACGCTTGCTCCAAGATCGCTCCAATTTATGAGACGCCTAATCAGCCCACCATCCTTGAAATATTTAAATTTTAATACGATATATACTTGGATTTTAAATTGATATTCCAGACCAGGGCATCATTTTCTTTGAAAGCATCAACGGAATTCCTAACCACAAAATAAAAATCAATCGCAAAAGCCAGGATTGAATAATGAAGAAAGTAGCAAACGTAGGTCGGCCAAAATTTGAGAAAAAGCAAAACAAATCCCAGAAACCCTTCGAAAAATCCCATTTCCGACTCTAAATAATGTTTTTGATTGAAAAATTCTAAAAAATATTTTTATCAAAAAAACCTGGAGTTTTTTCGAATCCGAATTCCCCGAAAAATCCATTTTTTGCTTTAAATAGAATGGAAATGTTGCCATTCTGGATATGAAGATCAGTAAAAATGAAATGCCAGAGACTGAAAAGGAAATAGGACAAAAAGAAAAGGTTACGCAGAAATTTTATCTAAAAAAATACGCAAAAAAATTTAGTTTTAGCTCAATTGCATTATCTATTTTTTTAAAAATATACCTAACCTTCCAATTATTTGGATTCTTATTAGATATAGTAGTATATTCCAAAATCCCCACCGTCTCGATGATATAACCAAGAAATTTCCCCTTTCTCAATAAAATGTGTTCAAAGAATATAATTATTGTGGCAATCAAAAGAATCAAATTTGGGACATATTTAGAAATTGTAGCCATCATGCTAAGGGAAGGAGATCCAAGGGATATGTTTGCCAAATGGGATATAAAAAATATTATAAAACTTATAATGAGAAGAATGAAACATATAACTTGGTTCAAAATATTCCCACGAACCCGGAATGATCCCAAATGGAGGTCAATCCGAAATGGGATTATTCCTATATAAAATCCTGCATCTAGTATGGATTTGCTCAGGAGAATATGGGGATTTTTATTCATATTGAGAGGATATTTGTTAAAATAAATGTTTTTCATTTTGGATATGGAAAGATATTTAAATAGGACTGTTATGTGACTCTGAGGTGAGCGATTTAGCCAAATTATAGTAATAAAATTTAAGTTTAGGGATAATTTGATCAAACAAATTAATTTGATTGAAAATACAATAAAGTTGACTTTCAAATATTTGCTAAACTAAAATATTTATTTTTAATCTTTTTTTTAATAAATGATATTTCATTAATTTATTTCAATTCTATTAGGTCGACATATTTTATTTTACATTAATATTGGAAAAAGTAATTTTAAATACAATATATTAATATATTTAAAAATTTTAATATATTTCATTAGAATGACATGAAGAAGTACGATAAGCATTAATATATGATATAAGGACAATAAACGCAATTAATGATCGCTAATATATCTAATATATATGTCTCTTTACCTGGCACATAATCTTTATAGTCAAACCAGGAAATGACAAAATTACACGTGCACTTTAAAAATAATATTTCAAGTTCACTGGAAGTCTGGAATTTTTTTGCAAATACGGAGAATTTTATTAAAACATTTGTTTATACTCCCTGGTCCATTTCCTAATAAAAAGTCATAATTTTAAGATAAAATTGGCTCAAGAAAGTAATCCGGAAGTCTAAAATTTTTATATAAAAGGCCAAGAACGAAGATAGGACATGTCATTTTAAATTATATAAATTTAAAAATGAAATTCACAATCATTCTTTCGATCTTCGGTAAGTAATTTGCATCAAAAAATACGTTTCTTCCCAATTGTTTTTTAATTCTTTAAAATACATTTTTTCCCGCAGCTTTCATGCTCTTTGCCTTTGTCCAGGCCGACCCCAGACGAACTTCCCCTGTGGTAAATAATTTTTTAATAGGGATTTTAAAAATAAGATATTTCAAATGTATTTTTTTGATTTTTACCTTTCAATTTTTAGTGTAAAGGGAAGGGCGCTCATTGCACTTATGATGAGTAATGTTTCAAATTAATATAAAAGTTCTTCTTTTAATTATATTCTTAAATACAGGGAATGTTGTGACGGGCCATGTTTTAGATACAATAACAAATGCGGTGATTATGTGAGGCAAGGTTATGGAGAAGGTAATAGTACAATAATTAACCGTATTCTAATCATTATTAAAAAAATATTAAATAAATATTTTAGAAGAGGAATGCCCAACATGCGGTACCACTTGGGGATAAGCATGAATTTTATTTCATTTGACATATTATTTTTATAAAAATTGATTATTTTTAAAATAAATAAAAATTAATTCATTTGAATATACTAAGTATTGTACATATTCACCGACAAATAAATAAAAATATCCATAAAGCTCATCCTCAGTATAATATTATTAATGACTTTCACAAAATACATATTTTGCCTAATTAAATCGAAGGATTACTCCTGCATAAAAAGACATTTTAGTTTTTTCATAAAAATATTTATTTCCTTAAAGTTAATACTCTGGTTTGATGATCCAATTAATTTTTGAAAGACTTGGAATCCTCGATCTGATGCAGCTATATCACCTTCTATATATGAAGATGGGAAATATGTGGCAGGAAGGATGTCAGCGCCAATTTTTTTTCCATATTTCAATTTTAGCGAATACTCACAAACAGAAATTCAAATATAATCTCAATTTAATATGATTTTTGTGAATCTGAACCTGATTTTTTGTACAATTAGCCTTGGATCCTCTTGCAGGTTAATATCCTCCCAATCAGAAATGACATTCTCAAAAGGTGGCACTTGCCCATTTAAAAATTTACTAATATTTACATATCTTTACACGTAATTAACGATTGACAAACCAGGAAATAAAAAAAGTAAATTGCACATAAAAAATCATATTTCAAGTTCACTGGAAGTCTGGAATTTTTTTGCAATTACGGAGAATTTTATTAAAACATTTGTTTATGCTTCCTGGTTCATTTCCTGATAAAAAGTCATAATTTTAAAATAAAATTGGCTCAAGAAATTAATCCGGAAGTCTAGATTTTTTTGTATAAAAGGCCAAGAACGAAGAAAGGACACGTCATTTTAAATTTTAAAATTTATTAAAAATGAAATTCACAATCATCCTTTCGATCTTTGGTAAGTAATTTGTACCAAATATATTTCTTACCAATTGTTTTTTAATTCTTTAAAATATATTTTTCCCCGTAGCTTTCATGCTCTTTGCCTATGTCCAGGCGAACCCAAGACGAACTTACCCTCCAGTGGTAAAGAATTAATAAATAAAGGGTTTTGAAAAAAAATTCTTTTCAAATGTATTTTTTTTTAGATTATTTACATTTCAATTTTTTAGTGTCGACCAGTGGGCGCTTATTGCGAATATGATGGGTAAATTTTCAAAGGAATATACCTACCTACACCTACCTAAAACTATTATACTTTTATCTATACCTACTTATCTTCTATACTTATTATAATATTATATGGCAGTTAATTTTTAGCTCTAGGGAGAGTTGTCGGGGAGAGTAGGGAGAGTTGTCGGAATTTTAAGTTGTGGTTTTCTGGTGTAATGGTCCTATATCTAAAAAACCATATCCAAAGTTGGGGTCAATCGACCAAGAGGGTGGGAACCAGAGTCAATTGAATTTTAGGCATTCAATAGCTACGTTATAGCCCTATAGGGATTATCTTTATAATTATTAATTAGATATCTATTGGAAATTTTTCGAAGTAACTTGATATTCTGGCCAATTTAAAATTTATAATAGGTATGATACATAAAATTTGGGGTGTAACTATTTTTGGAGAAGGACGGCGGAAAACGCTCCGGAAACCAATTTTTT
>JAAZTK010001569.1:0-13555 GCA_036507255.1 Megalothorax incertus
GGATGTTCAATCAACCACTTTTTTGGTGCCAATGCAAACTTAAAGTCAAACTATTCCTAAAAACACGAGATAAAAGTCACATTTAATAACACAATGCCTCATTTCATAAGGCCCTTCTGATCTGACGAAAAAAAAGCCTGAATCAGTTGTTTTATTCAATCAATTAATGCGTATATATGTTGAAATCTGACATTTTTGGCTGTAATAAATTATTTAGCAATTAAATAAGATTTTAAAATATTGTCAATTACTATTAAAAATGAGTCCCTCGAAAGAAGATCTTTTAACTCCGTCTCCGTCTTCAGACGGGGGCAAGTTTTCAAAGGGTCTTCAATCTATATCCAATCAAATCCGGGTGAGCATTTTATAATTTCTTTTAGTTTTTTTAGTTTTTTGACATTTTTATTTTTCGGCTGTTATTTTAGGGAATCTTTTCTGGATCAAATAATTCAAATGAAGAAACAGATGATGACAATGAAGTTGAGCCAGAAATTGAAGAAGCCTTTCGGAATGTGCCTCAAAAGCGAACTTACGGGTCATTCAACTTGCCTGAGATTCGCCTATCCCACGAAAATTATCAAGGGTCATCTCGGATCCGAGTTGATGAAGAAATACCCCTTTTACCGCATCAAGGTCCATTCTCCCTGAAAAATAGTAATACTCGAAGACCCTCCTCATCCTCGACTTCAATTTACCCCGGACAGGATCTCAATTTCCTTACAGTCGACTATCATCTCGAATCAAAGTATAGTTCTTCAAGAATTTAATTGCATGAGTTTAAGATTAAAAGTTTAACTACTCGCAATTCTTACATTTTATAGAATGAGTTCCCCTGGATTGAATAGCGTTTGCTCCTCACCTCTCCCATTCAACTCCAGTTGCGAATACACCTCAGATTCCCTCACACCCGAAAAGTTTACTTGGCCTAGAATCCTCAAAATTGTTATAATCACAGGCCTTTTTCTCACAATTGCCGTAAGTTTAAAATTTTTAAACGCAGTTATATTGTGTTGTCTTTAGGTTAATGTTAATGTATTCATTTGATCTCAGGCGTTCATCACCTCCACTTCTGAGAACGCTTTTGAGTTTCGGCAGGTTAGCGTAGGGGGGAACAAATCCTTACGATATCCCATCAAACTTTATCAAGCGTTAAAGCCATCACTTTCCAATTATGACAGGTTAATTAATTTAATCAATAAGTATTAATTATATAATATGAATGACTTTTAAATATTATAGAGATCTGCATTTAACATATAAATTTATTTATGTAATTTTTAGTGGTAGTCAAAGGGTCTTTCCTATCAAAAGAAAATCAGAAGGAGGACTACGCCAAAAACCGTCTCACGATTGATATCCATCACCTCCCAGAAGATTCCGATACTTTTGAAACTCATGTAGGTGTTTTTTACTTGGCAGATAGGACTTTAGGCTAATTCAATGTAATGTCTTTTTAGGCCGTTTCTCAGAGTTGGGAGTTGGCATTTTTTTCACAGAATATCAGATCAGTACCAGAGCGTACATTTACTCATGGATTTAACCTGGAAGAACTGGATTGGTCGTGAGTTTTATTACTGAATATATTTATATCTGATATATTTTCAATATGCTCATTTATCTCCAGAAATGGCACATATTTCATCCACTTTAAGACGAATAGCGACTCAAACTTTCCCTTTGCCGTATCCCTCTCATTTCTCTCTGAGATAGCAGAAATTGGACCAATCTTTGGAGGGTTGGTCCTTCTTGGTCTATATATTCTCATCATATTTGAGCTACTTAACCGAACATTATCGGCTATACTAGCCGCAGCAGCATCAATCGAGGATCCTTAGTCTTATCAATGAAAGACCTACAACAATGGAAATGGTGTCTTGGCTCGATATGGAGACGCTTATCCTTCTTTTTTCCATGATGGTAATAGGTAAGATGGCCTTTAGGCTGTAGCTATAATATTGAATCTTTTAGTTAGAAATCCTAAGGCGTATATTAAAATAATTGAAATGAAAACATTTTCCATGAAATTTATTAATAATCATAATCTGATAATATAGTGGCTATTCTCGGTGAGACTGGATTCTTCGACTATTCAGCATATCTCATGTACAAAATGACAAATGGGCAAGTTTGGCCAATGATTACCGTTTTATGCATATTTGTTTGCATTGTATCTGCATTCCTGGACAATGTCACCACAATTCTACTCATGACACCGGTTACAATTCGGTACCATATTGTCTTTTTAAAAAACTTTAAAACCAACTTTTAAATAAAATCATTATAATTTAGAATCTGTGAGGCAATGGCGTTGAACCCTGTTCCAGTTCTAATTTCAATTGTGATATTCTCGAATGTGGGTGGAGCAATGACACCTGTTGGTGAGTTTGACATAAATTCAATGATTGATCGACATGATAACCCCTTGACGCTTATTTTTAGGCGACCCTCCTAATGTCATCATCGGAAATAATCCAAAGGTCATTGAAGAGGGCATTGATTTTATCATGTTCCTCCAGGTGAGTTAAAATATTTTTCCTTGAATCATGGATTATTTTTTTTTGAGAATCAATCAATTACCTACAACACTAGGCGAATCGAACATTTTTAATACATATTCATTTTCCCTCCAGCATATGGTTATCGGTATAATTCCAGTGGCTGTACTCACATACGCTCAAATCCGATTCATCTTCCGGGACATCAAGTCCCTCCAATTCTCTGAGAATTATGTCATTACAGGTTAATATAGAGATTGTTAATAATAGTAAATTTACTACTAAAATTTGAACAGACCTCAAAAGAAGAGGTTGATGTGTGGACAAGAACGGCAAACGCAATGAATTCGTACTCAAAGGAAGAGGGACATGTCAAGGCCCTACTCACTGCAAAGGTAAATAAGCTTAGAAAAAAACTTAAGCTTAAAATCAAGATGGGTGGACAATCTTTGGAAAATTATCGGGCCAACCTAGCAGAGCTAAAGGAGTCTGTAAGAGTATTTTTGTAAATAAAAATGTAAGCTCATCATATCTTTATACATTTAATTTAGTGCAAGATTCGTGACTGGCCTTTGTTAATCAAGTCAGGGGTAGTACTTTGTTCTGTTGTACTCCTCTTCTTTCTCCATTCTATACCTGAATTAAACTTGAGTCTGGGTTGGACTGCACTTCTCGGTGAGTTATTTTTGTCATTATATATGTTAAATAGTCATTTTCTATTTTAATGCTAGTAAATTTCAAAACTTATATTTATTTCCAGGAGCAATTCTCCTCCTTATACTCGCTGATAACCGAGAACTTGAAGGCGTCTTTTCTCGGGTTGAATGGTCAACCCTTATATTCTTTTCGGCATTATTCATCGTAATGGAGGTGTGCCTTAATAGATTTTTTTATTTAAATAAATATTTTACTTTTTAGATATTTAGATTTGAAATGAACGGTATTTGTTTTATCCACTTGAATTTAGGGTATCTCAAGGCTTGGACTTCTCACCTGGATTGGAGAACAAACTGAAGAAATCATTCTCGGAGTTGACCCTGAATCAAGACTAACAGTGGCCATCCTTTTAATCCTTTGGGTATCTGGAATTGCCTCAGCTATTCATTGATAACATCCCTTTTACAACAATGATGATTCAAATTGTCACAAATATCTCCCAAAGTCTTAACCTACCCCTACAACCTCTAGTCTGGTCACTTGCTTTTGGAACCTGCCTCGGAGGTGAGATAAAATTGTACCTAATTAATGGATCTTATTTATTTTTTACACTTTCTCGAATTTAGGCAACGGAACTCTCATTGGTGCCTCGGCGAATGTGGTATGTGCTGGTCTTGGTAAGTTGCCTATAAAAAATATAGTTTTCAACTTTTCATTAAAAGCTAACTTTGAATAATAACATTTCAGCGGACCAACACGGATATCGGTTCACATTTATGCAATACTTTAAGATTGGGTTCCCTGTGATGCTCCTCAGCTTGGTGGTGTCCACCGTTTATCTTCTGATATGTCACTCACTCCTTGAGTGGAATAACTGACATATTCCTGAATTAGGGATTCAAGAATCCTCCAAAAAATACCCGCTGAATAACTATATATAATAATAATTGTACATCTACATTAAATAATTATATTATAAATTAAAAATTTAGACTACCCTATCGAGACTTATATAATTTATAAATAACCGATAAGTATACGAGTCTCATACCTCGTATATCCTGATCTATTAAATCTATACATGAATGTTAGCTATAATAAGTCATAATTCTATTTAAATGCACTGCACTCTAAATTTAATTGCTCGAAGATACGATTATTAAATTAATAAATTGTACGATACCTACTAGTAACATAAAAGTATACAAGGTTGCATGTAAACAAATAAATACAAACGGTTTTTGAACTCTAGAGAATGAGCCTAAAAGCATTTGGCGGGTTTTTGGTGATTTTGTGTGTGGATTGCGCAGAATCAACGCAGAATATTGAGGAACTAGTGGATCATTGCATTGCATTGCATTACATTGGATTGGAGTAGGTCGAAAATACGGAGATTTTCGTTTTTTTCTTACCTGTGACCGCCTGCCTACCGGAAGAGACAACCCCCCAAAGTCCTCCCATTGTCCATCGGACCCTGAAACTGTTCAAATTGCCTGCAGTTCACTGAAGAAAAAATGGAGAAAAGAATCGAGCTGGAGAAGCGGAGAAGGAGTTCGGCTCAGGTATACATATACATATAATACAATATAAACACGCGGATTGAAGTTAAAATGTCATTTTTTTCAATGTCACATTGACAGGTGTATGAGCTGAATCTGGATAATTGTAGGTCCACATCCATCGAAGGCCTCACAGATGAGTTTGTCAACCTACGGAACCTCAGTTTAATTAGTGTTGGACTCACTAGCCTTAAGGGGTTCCCGAAACTTTCCAAATTACGAAAGGTACATAGATATCGTTATATAAAAGCCCTTGAATTTAATACTTGTGAAATTATATTATATAAATATTTTGTCACATAGCTTGAGCTGAGTGACAACCGGATTTCTGGCGGCTTCCATGTTCTCAAGGATTGTATCAACCTAACTGTCCTCAATTTGAGCAACAATAAGATTAAAGATACGGAAGACTCTAGAGCCATTGGTAAGTAAGAATTGTGGGCTTGTAAATTAGTAGGGTTGGTAGTATGGTCTGGCATTCTACAAAATCTTGATTTAATTAATTTAAATTTATAGAAAGAGCTAAAAAAGCTCAAGAATTTGGATCTTTACCGAAATGAGGTTACAAGCACAGAAGGGTACCGTGAAAAGATATTCGAAATGCTCCCAAATCTTGTCTATCTCGAGGTAAGTTCACATTTTTAATTAATTGTAAAATTCATGCTAATAATTTATCTTATTTGGATTAAAATAATTAAATAGGGAGTGGATAGATCTGGAAAAGAGGCAGAAGAGAGCGAGGATGAGGATATTGAAGAGAAGGTGAATGGAAAAGACGAGGATGATGAAGATGGGGATGAAGGTATATATATTTTAAATTTAAAATAATTAAATAGGGAGTGGATAGATCTGGAAAAGAGGCAGAAGAGAGCGAGGATGAGGATATTGAAGAGAAGGTGAATGGAAAAGACGAGGATGATGAAGATGGGGATGAAGGTTTGTATATTTAAAATTTAATTTGAAGAATTTATCTACAATTGTTACACTCGGTTTTTTATTTCAATACGATAGTCGATGATGAAGAAATTGACGATGAGAACATACCCGAAATTGACGAGGAATCAGAGGATGGTGAAGGAGAAGCTGAAGATGAGGAGGAGGAGGAGGTTCAAGTATCTGGGTCAAAGGTGGCTTTAGAGGGTGGAGAGGATGGTGGTGTAGAAGATGTAGAGGAGGAGGAAGAGGAAGAAAGATGACGAAGATGAGAGTGCAGTTGGACTGAAGGATATTTATGGAGATACGCTTGAAGATGTATGAATTTTGCTCAAACTAATTTTTTAAATATCTAATTAAATGATAAATCTAAATATTTATTTTTATAATCATTAAATGGATTAGAGGGACTCTGATGAAGATTATGAGGCGATAGATCGGACTGATGATCCAGATGAACATGAACTGGATTCGGACGATGGTAAGCTTTGATAAAAAATATGATTATATTGATATGATATAATATAAGGATTTAATTTTAGAATTTGACGAAGAGGAAGTTCAATTAAAACCAAGAGCCGCAGCAGCCCCCAAAAAGGGAGCAGAAGATGCAGAGGATGGTGAAGAACGGAGAGGAAAAAAGCGGCCCCACGAGGAAGAGGATGGTAACTGATTAGGAAAGTTTCTTGTTTTACCTCCTAATACTACTTGTATCGTGCATATAATACTTTACGATATATCGTAATATGTAAACTTGTAGGTTATAAGAAAACACAAAATATTATCCATCATATAAATTAATATGCACACCTTATTGTATATCTTACATCCTTTTAACTGTAAATTAAGAAAGATGTGTAATATTATATAACTTTATAATGCTACAAAGATTTAAAAAGCATTACCTAATTAGGGACAGTGATATAATATTATGCATAAGGTTTACACACAGTTTGATAAGCATTTAAATATTTGCTATAAATAAGAGAATATTTTCCCAAATGGCCGGTTTAATTTTTTAAACCGTATTAAATATTATATACATCACTTGATTTTTCATACCAAATGGTTCAAAATAATATCTAAAATATGTATAGATCTTTCAAGTGTTTGGCTAAGGCTTTCCGAGAGTTTTGTTGATGTACTATAATTTTTCCAATTGGGTTTTGAAATTGTCAAGATTGTTGGATGTAAATTGAACGGCATTTTTTCAAATAGAATCAACCGTATTTCACTATATATGTACATGTTATATATGAAAAGGAAAGAATCTCTAAAATAAAATCTTTCAAATCCCAATTTAGTAATTGGAATTTATACGATAATAATCCAAGCAAAGAAATATTAATATTAATAGATTACAAGTGCACTTTTGCTCCACAATTTACATCCTCAATCTTTTAATACAAAATGGTATCTAAATAATACATGAATGAAATGAAACAAAACTCTCGTGAGTGCCTTTCCAATTTTGTATGGATGACTTGACAAAGTGCTGAGAGATATAAATATAATAGTATTATGTATTATTAGACTATATATTCCCCGCAAATGATGAATAATTAGATATACATATATATCCGGTTTAATTTGTCAAATATTATATATATAGTTGATACCTATTAATACATTAAATAGATTATAAATGCAAACGTCGTGTCAGTAGAAATAACTCTCGTAATTTACGAGTCGTAAATTGTAATAGAATTAGATACATTTTTATATTTGGAAATCAAAATCTTTCTGATCAGATTGATCATTTTTATATGTTTAGGATTTAACAGTTTATTCAATATTTGAACTACATGTAAAGTTAAAACTGTACCTACCAAATTAGTAATTACTAATTACATATACAGAGTAGTTATACAAACAACTAAAATTATAAATTGTAGTATTGTTGTTGAAACTTGAGAAGTTGGAGCGTATTCAGGAATCAGAATTTCAGATTGTTGTGTACGTAAACTCACCCTTATATTAATACAATATACCTACTTATGGGTGAGATATTTTGGTGGAGCGTTGAATATTCCATTAATTACCTACATACCTCAAAATGTAATTAATTAGCATTTAAATTTTAATAATTTGTTTCAAAATCATGAAAAATGGGGTATTTTAAAATTAGCTTTCAATCAATTTAAAGTTATATTTGTGTCTTTAAGCCTTTTTCTTTAAAAATTCTTAAAAAAGACGGTGAATATTTTGTGTAATAAATTATTACACCAAATATATTAATAATAACTAATAAGTAATAATTAATATACTAATAATATGAGTATATGAGACTGTATGTTCTGTATTAATTTAATTGTATCTAGATTCTAGATAGGTACCTTATAATAATATTAATTTTAAGATACCTACAAATTAAAATATGTCTTTAAATATATTTTTCTCACATTGAGTTTTGAATAATTAACATTTTTCATTTATTAATACCTACAATAATTCTTTAAATATCTCCTACAATCAAAACAATATTACACTGTTAAAGTAAAATGTATAGTAATATCATACTATAATATATTTAATTAAGAATTTTTATATTGTCAAGAAATATTAAATATATATATATAAAACTTATTTAGTAATTTAACTAATCCTAAAATTAAATGTATCAAATATGTTGTTTCAGTATAATATTTATAATATTATATCTAAATTCTAAAAGCATTTTTACAAACTTGAGAAATTATAAACTGTAGCTCCCACCAAAGGAAGTGTATATGATTTATTATTTTTACCCAATTGAAATCCAAAATTGTATTTAAAAATCTTTAAAATCTAGCATTTTTTTCAGATTGCTGTTATAATAATATTATTAGTAGTATTATATCTACATTCTACATTCGTAATTGGAAATAAATTTGTAAGAAAATTGAAATGATTTTGTAACTGCATATTATGTATTTATTGACACCTCATTAATGATTAAAATTAAATGCCTACTTATTTCTAAAAAAAAATAATTTAGAATAGTCTGAAATTCGAATTGGACTGGATGTTTTACAATTTACATGTATAAAATTGTATCTACCTTATAAAAAAATCCCATTTGCACCGGTGGACCGACTATTTCGAACTCCTCCCACACGACAGCTAAACAATTCGTGAAAATGGTATCAAAAATTGTAGAAAAATTCGGGGAAGGCTCACATGGGCTTCATTTCACGAAAAGTTGACATGCGGGTGACCTGGCCCATGTCACATGGACAAAAGTTGGGTAAAAAAATTCAAATAAAATGCTATTCGGTACTTTTCGATAAGTGCTATACAGTGGTATATGTTGTCACCCACAAAAGTCCACTCCCTTGACCCCACGAGGTCATTTAAGGATTTTTTTTATGAAATATAACTTTATAGACTAGTATAATAGTGGGTTTTTTTGGGGCCAGCTGACGCACCATTTAAGAACCTTGGGGGATATTGAGATGATTTGAGCTTTAAAGTTTAAAGTTTAAATACGAATTTAATTATTTTTAAGAATTAACTGCTTATTTCACGTGTTAGAGATCATTGGAAAGCTCTTTTAACGAGTTAATGTCGGAATGTAATTCCGACGGGCTTTCCCTAGTAAAATTATAAATGCCTTTGAATGCCTTCATATTATTCGATTCGAGAATTTCGAATATCGAGTGGCCCCTCAAATCGAGGCGGCGGGTTTTGCGAGTTCAATTTGTGACTCACTGTTCAGGTTTTTCCCTCGTCTCGATTTTTTTGAATTCTCTGACATTTTGACCTCACCACCTCGCACTTACATTGTCAACAAGTCTAGCCATCAAGAGCCGAAGAGAGTAATTCATTTTGGAAATCAAAAATTGTCATTTTAGGTACATTTTAAATGCAATTTTAGATTCAAATTTCATACACGGCATTTTGCAATTTTTCTTATCTACAAAAATAATTATTTAAAAATTTTAATTTTGAAATTTTTGATTTTACTTAAAGGATTTAGAATCTTGAATAATTAACATTTTAAAATAATAGGTACATGTTTTTTTGTAAACCACACCCACTTTGGGTCACCAAAATGAAATCTAATAATGTGATTTTTGTGCTTTTCAGTCTCAGATTCCAGAATTTGATTTGCTGTCGATAATTTAAAAAACTCATTGCATCATGTCAAACTTGACCGACATGACCCATAGCCCTAGTGATAGGCCATCATTCATTCGTGTCCTCACCTCGTAAGCTAAATCATTTTAATTTATTTATATGGAATATCAAAATACGAATTTTGACATGTCAAACATAGGATGGGAGAGTTTGTTCTGGAGTTGTATTGGGATCATGCCCCCAAGACATGTCAAAATTTTGCGGAATTGTGTCGACGAGGTTATTATACTGGAACAAAGTTCCATCGGGTCATTCCTGATTATCTTATCCAGGTTGGTGCTTGAGTATAACTTAAATTTTTAAATATATATTTAAAATAACAATTTTTTTCTATTGCAATTTGCAAGGGAGGAGATCCTACTGGGACTGGTCGAGGAGGAGCATCAATTTACGGAAAGTATTTTGAGGATGAAATATCTGAAGAATTGAAATTCACAGGAGCAGGAATTCTGTCAATGGCAAATTCTGGTATTAAATTACATAATTGTACCGACATTAAAATAAATACTAATAAAAACTATTTTTTAAGGCCCCAATACAAATGGGTCACAGTTCTTTATTACTCTAGCCCCCACCCAGTGGCTAGATGGAAAAAACACGGCATTTGGACGGGTTAAATCTGGTCTTCACGTCATTAAGCGGTATTTATAATTTATATTGTATTTAAATTGCATTTTCATTATTTATTTAATACTAGAGTAATATATTGATCTCTTGCACTGTTACACATGTTTAGGATTGGAGCCGTTGAAACCGAAAAAGGCGACATTCCTGTCGACGACGTTCTAATTGCCGAGACTTACCTTTTGTGACTATAATAAGTTAACGATCACCTTTAATATAAAATAAAATTATAACAATACCTAACATATATACAAAGAATACAAATTATGTTACGATATTATGCGTATTGCCACTATTTCCCCTCTAATCCATTTTCAGCGAACAAATCTTTATTGACTAACCCTTAAAAACACCCTATATTCTAAAGATTCTGAAAAACCTGACTGCTCTCCTTATTCTCTCATGATATTTATTTCTACTTTTATATTTTTACATTTACAATCAAGTACAGTACCCAATATCCATTTTCAAAAAATATAATATTATTACATCTCCAAGTCCAGAGTCGAATGATATGTACCCTACTACTAGTATGTTGTTGCACAAAGGAGCAATATAAAATTTATAAAATATATAAAATAAAGATGAAAGTTGGATGAAAGAAATGTTACGACGCGACGATACAGATATACTACAGATTGTATTAGTTATTAAAAAATATTGTGCAAACTTTAAATATATTCAAACAAATTATATCTTTATATCGTATACGCTCTTTTCTTAATATCTTTATAACACTGTTTGTAATTTAGGTTTTCAAATAAAAGAGTTATTATTGGTTTATATTTATAAAATTAAAATCCAAAACTTTTATTATCCATGAATTTTAAAATATTCTATATTTGATAGTACAACCGTACAACTCGAAGCACCAATTTGCATTAAAACACAGAGAAAACTTGATCTACTTTTATTTGGACATGAATTATGAATCAATAGATAATAGTATATTTACGTATGTATATGCGGATAATTAAAATACTCTTGGGGTAAGATATCGTATTTGTATCTTTCATAAGACTTTGAACTTGATAAATTAGGGAAGATCATCATCATTTCAATTTGAATTTCCATTCACTAATATATTGTGTACTAATTATATTAGCTTGTAACTAGTAATAATACAGAAATATAGTATTATATTATATTATTATAATTTCAAAGTACGAATTTGGGTTTGCTGGAATTATTGCGACTTCTCCACGACTAGATCCTTTATAGATTCTTCCTGGCCTTCAAAATATTTATTTATTAGGAATATTATTATACAAGTAATTTTAATGGATAAATTGTATCATTTGTGGAACTCACTCTGGACATTTTTATTAACATCTAGCTGTAAAGGTGGTGTTGGGAAAGTTGGAATCAATTGAATTGTAGCGGGAGGTGGTGGCAGAGGAGTAATCCCAGGAAGATAGTTGCCATTGTTAGCATTGGTGGTAGTAACAGGTCCAGCCTGACCTCCAGAAGATCCCCAAGAATAGCCTAATACTCTCTTGTTCAATTTTGTTGGGGCCACCTGTCGCTGCCTTCCTACTCCGTCAAAAACTGGTGGATCATTCCATCCTGTTCAATAAAAACAAATAAAAGCCAATTAATAGGGCACTTATTATAAATGTTGATGTAAATATTTAATTAATTACCAGGCTGAGAAGGTCGAGTGGCCATTGACACTTTCTTCTGTTCAGAGATCCCTGCAGATATTTGGACAAATTCGTCAATTCCAAGCTCCAAAATCCTTCAAAAATTAACTTTTCCAAATATTGGAGTAGCTACTTTATTAGCAAGTCTAATTAAAATAATATCACAGCTCAGCTCAGATGAATTTTTGTCACAAACTGACGTGTTTTTAATTTTTGAACCCCTTTATATGATATATCCAATAAAAATTATTAATTTAATTTTGCGATTGCCAAATGTAAATTCCTCATATAAAACGATATTTACGAGTATTACAGATGAGGAATTTAATGAATTTAATAAAAAATTACTTGTTATTAAATTAATTAGGGTTAATTAGGCTTAATTTAAAAATTAAAATAATTAAAATTAGAAAGAGGCCTCTTATATCCATAAATAGGAACAAGTGCGAGGGCGGGTTTGCTTAAAATTTCTTTGCTCAGAATTCTCAGACTAGAAATCGAAACACGGCCACTGTCACTCTAATTTGTTCTCTCTCTAAAATTGACATCGTGGTCCCATCGTGTCACTCGGTTGACATTTGACCCCCCGTGCCCACCCTCTGCTCTCGTCTCCTCTCCTTGAGATTGCCAACCTCGGCAATTGTTTCGTCTTTAAAATCGCAAAAAACGGCCATCGGGAGGACAAGAGACAGAGGAGGGAGGATTTTCATTTGTTTTTTTCCTTTAAAATTAATTATTTTTCTTTATAAAACCCCTCATTAATTAATAATTATTTATAAAAAATCACAATCAATTAAAAAAAGGAAGCACCAACAATGGACCCATCAGTTAGGTGAGTTTTCAGCCCAAGAATCTGCATATAATTCGATTCTTAAAAATTGATATTTTGTTGACATTTTAAACTGTAAAGCCTGTCCCATTCACATTGCGAAATTTTTTGCAAAAAATTATTTTTTTTATTAATTGATGGCAATTTTTTTCTCGCAATTATTACAATTTCTTGAACTTGATATATCCGTCCGTTTTAACAATTTTATTTCATGTCAAAAAAAAGGGAAAAACACAGCTGCAAATTATGAAATTCGATTGACAATCGAATTATCAAATTTGGGTAAATTGTATTGTCAAAATTAATTGTACAATAATCAAAGTATGTAGAAGTTTGCCGGAATTTTTTCCCTTTAATAAGTAGTTTCTTAATTGACCTAAGAATGACACTTCTTTTTGGGGGATTTTTGCACCAAATGGCAAATAACATCAAAATTCCGAATCTCGATTACCTGTATCTGTCCCATTTTTTATTGTATCTCCCCATTAATTATTTAATCTGCAATTATTTGTAATTGCCGATCTAATTAATTAAGTTCGATGAAATTGTTGCCAATTTTAATCCATCTTTCTTCCCACAAAGGTTACTAAAGCAAAGGGAGTTCATTGAGGATACACGGAAGAACCTAGAGAATTTGGCATTAGTCAGCAGCAACAAACCGGAAACCTCGAGAATGCACAAATCGTAAGCACCATT
>JAAZTK010001570.1:0-13552 GCA_036507255.1 Megalothorax incertus
GAGAGTGGGAAAGGGAGTGGATCAAATAAAGGAATTTAGGCTAATAAGAAGAGTATCAAAAGCTATCTAAGGAGCCGAAGGCGACGCAGGTAGCTTGTACAAACTTATTATTGCATTGTATTTGGTGCTATTAAGCAAGCCTAAAAATGTAGATTTTGAAATCTGATACTTTGTTCATGATCAAAGCTTATAATCCTGACCATCCTCTAGCCATTAAATTGTAATTTAAAATATAATAATAGCCTAATAGTAATAGGTAATCCTGGCCTTGCAAAAAATTAAGATTTAAAGCACGACATGTCACATGACTTGCAGTTTTAAAATTAATTAACCCATTATATTTTTTACCCCAATGGATAAATCCCTAATTATATAAACCAATTAATAAAAATGCTAATTAATTACTTACCAAAAATATCAAATTAAAGACAAAGAGAAGATATTTGACAATCTTCATTCCTCCTTGAACCATCTTGAATTTCTTTTGATGGCAAATGCCAAAGCCTGCAAATTCAAAAGATTAAAATTAATACAAATAAATTAACGATCGATATCTAATAAAAGAAATAAAAAGCATCAAACAAATAGATAATTAACTTTAAAAATAAAAATAAAATCCACCCTTTCGTCAGAATCGATTATCGTAAACAAAAGAACAATAATTTTAAAATCAATTACCCACCTATTCAATGGATGACAACGACTTTAATGGTCTCAAAATGCTCCCCAGTAAGTCCTAATTAGTTCTCAAGTGTGTGACACGTCCAATCTCGTCGATAATTGGCAAATAATTGATTAAATTCGCAAAATTGTGACAGCCCAAAAATCTTGTGACCTGCTGATTTCTGAAACGAAGAATGACTAATGTGCAGGATATAGGCTTTCTTATACTTCCTCAAACGTTTGCAAACGTTTTGCTAACATTTTGGGATTTGCATAAAAAACGTTGATTAAAATTAGATTAAAATCAAAATTTAATTAATTAAAATCTTAATTAATAATTAACAAATATTTATTGTACAAAATGACCATTGAACCTCGAATGGATTCAGAATATATATGTATCTACAGATTATAAATAGTAAAATTCAGAAATGTATAAATCGAACGGTCGAATTATTATAATGCAATTTTAATTAATTATTAATGGTAGTAATTAAACTTTAGTATGAGTTAAATTAGATTATGAGTTAAATAAATACATATTCTTGGATTAGTATTATTTAATACTAATTAGCATATCAAGTTTTTACTGGTAATAAAAAAATCTTATAAAAGTTTTGGCTGCCTTCTGAGAGCAGTGATATCTAAAATTAAATTATTTCCTTCCTCCTCTTCTTGACCTCCTCCACAGGCTTGATCCCGAACTTGCGCATTTTTCTGCCCATTATGAAGAATTGCATGCCTTTCTGAAGAGTTCGAGGAAGAAGATGATGAAGATCTGTCAGATTCAGATTTACCTTCTTCTAAATGACCTCTTTCATCCATCTCTCTTCCTCCTCCTCCAAGTCCATCAACAAGGCCATATCTTTGAAGATATTTTTTAGTAGCAAATGAAAGAAAGTTTGAAGACATTCCGTAAACAGTCTTATCAGATGATGAGGGGGTTGTAGGAATAGATAGAGGACTCATTACTACCTTTCTTCCTCGGTTCTCCTTTCCTTCTTCTCCACCTCGGAGTCCAGACTTTTCTGTTTTAATTATTAAATTATATTAAATTAAAGAGATTATGACAGGATTAATTAGTGCTTACTCTTGCTAGGCTCTAAACTCTTCTTTTCAACTGTAGGTTCAACCTCTAGTGAATATCTTCTTTGGCTCCTCTTTGAGAATTCAATCGGAAAGAAATTACCATCAGTTTGTACATCTCGATCATAAGTTAGAGGTTTAAAATGGTCTGATTTTGATAGAAAAGATTCTTGAAAGTCAATCAGTCTTTTAATTTGTGCTTCCATCCTTCCAAGGGCTTCTCCTTGCCTAAGGACCAGCTCTTGAAGTTGGTCAATCTTTTCTGACCCTTTACAACAAGGTGGAGGAGGGTGGCAGTATCCTTCTCCTGAAGATCTCTTCGCTTTATTATTTGAGGAGGAATTTGGGACACTTGAAACTCGATTGAATGTAGGTGTAATAGTATTGTTGTGAGAGCTGGAGCTTCCATTAAATGGAGATTGAAGGGTATGTTCTCCACAATTTGAAAGGAAACCAACGGAAGAACCAGAGTTTTCGAGAAGAGTTACTTCCGGTACAACTGGAACTGGTTTTACCTGCAATTTATATAATGAAAGAATGGATTTCAATCTAATTTAAAGAAATTAGTACAGTGCACTCTTGCTATAACGGCACCCCAAGGGGTAAGAAATATCTGCCGTTATATGGAGAGTGCCGTTATAACGAGAGCTGTTATAACGTGGAGGGCATACCAAGGGGAATAAAAAGCCTGCCGTTATAAAGGGGGTGCCGTTATATAGAGTGCCGTTATAGCGAGAGTGCACTGTATTACCATATCGTATGGATGAGGAGCTGAGATCAATTTTGGTGGAGGTCTTGGCTCGCAGTCATCGGACGATAAATTGTGATTTGTGAATAATCGACCCCCAGAAAAACCCCTTTGCTGGTACATGGTTCAAGCCTGTTTAAAATAAAATAAACTATTAATTAAGTAATTATAATTGATTTAAAAAAGCTGCATTTAAACAATTTTAAAACTTTAAAAAAAATCAAAACAAATCAAAGTCCCAAATTCTAAATCCAAATTTTTAAGTTTTTAACACTGGAAATAATGGATTTTAATGCTGAATTCAATTAGAGCGTTACTTTACCTAATTATTAGCACAATTCTCGTCACTTTTTGAGCACCGGGTGACCGGAAGTGGACGTTACGAGCTGAAAAAATGTCAAAAATCAAAACTCGGTCAACTGGCAAAATTTTAGCGCCAAAATTCGCACGATTCCCCGCATACTAAATCCCGCCCCTGCATTTGCACACATTCTGGAACAAAAAACATTTCCGCACTTTATTTTATTTTAATTAATTAATTAATTACAGGTAAATTCACAAGTGACCACAATTACCATCCTGCTGCCATCGTCCTCAGGTACAAAATCATATATTTTAAGGCATGAATTTTGCAATTTTAATGGGTAAACCAGTAAAAATTGCATCCATATATCCACATTTATATTTTAATACATGTATGTGTTAAATAAATAATTAGTCATCGATTCACTTCTTATCAATTAGGTCAGGACTCTCGGTCAGGCTTGACGATGCCCCCTTTTGAACCCAATCCTTCTTCGCCAATGGCTCTCAGTTCCAACAAAGGGAGTAGAGTTTCTCCAAAGTTGAGAATGTCGAGCGGAGAATCGAGGTCATCTCGGAGGAGACGCTATAAATCAAGTTCTACTCAAAAACACAAACCTTTGTCTCCGGAAAGAGCTATTCAATTAATGGAGAGAGCTCTTGAGGACAATTCAAGCAGGGATGAACATGAGGAAACGGATGTAGAATTCTCTGACCATTTGGAGCTCTCTCACCGTGCAAAAAAGAGCTTGTACTTTGCCAATCAACTTCCGGTAACTTCCAGGCCGTCTCTTCCACTGACCAGTAAGCTTTAAGAGTTTAAATTGATCTATTTGAGCATTTACTAATTAATTTCATTAAAATCCAATCCAGTGCTTGCTGTATCTCAATTTACGAAAGGATCCTATCTAAGCCAATTTGATTGTTTGGAATTTCTTGATCTGGAAATGGCATCTGAAATTGGACGAAATGCATGTGTGACTCCAACTGTTCTAATTATGGCACTTTTGTATCTGGAAAGGCTATCTAATTCCAATCCTCATTATCTACATACTGTGAATCCATCTGAGCTCTTTGTGATTTCTCTCGTAAGCTAAAGATGGTCTTTTTTAAACCTCATTTTTAATTTAAAATTGATTCCACACAGTTGGTTGCAAGTAAATTCATTCAAGATACTGGAGAAGATGGGGTATACAATGATGAATGGGCGACCTCAGCACGAATGGACCTAAAACGAATTAATTCGCTTGAAATTGATTTCCTTTCCGCAATTAATTGGAATTTAAATGTGGATTTAAAAGATTTTAATCGGATTTTGGACAAGATTGAGAGCTCACTTGCTCAGAATGAAGGGATGAAGCGAGGATGGTGGACTTATAATGAAATTCATTCTTTATCTAATGCAATGACGACCTGGACTTGGGTTTGGCCAATCATTTCTGAATATTTCATTAAAGTTATGGCGGTTGCAACTCTCAGCTACTCTACCCTTCTTGCTACCATCTTCTCCTCCACTTTCCTCGCCCAATATCTCTTCATTACCTCCAAACACTTACTCTCAACTCCTCCAACCTCCTCCTCATCATGTACAAATCTTGGACTGGATCATACTGGAGCTTGTGGAACTGGAAATCTTTACGAGAATGGAACTCTTCATTCCTCGCATATACCACCCCATCTTTATAATGGACATTCTCAAGTGGAAGAAGAGTTAATGGATCAATTAGGATTGGAATTTGACTTTGAACTGAATTTGAAGGAGAATGACACAATGAAAAATGGTCTGATTTTGAAAGAATTAAATGGAACTCAATTCTTTTTGTATAATTGGCCAAGAAAGAGAGGATTTTGTCTCAATTCTGAACCTACTCCTACCCTTCCATCGTTAAAGACTCGGACAAATTATAAAGAACCTCATTATCCAGGGACTTCTAATCGACATTTCTCATTCTCCAATGAATATCATCCTGGAAAGATTTACTTGTAAAATTAAGGGATGTCCCAAAAATTTATTAAGCAAAAAGTCCTACCATAATCAAGATAAAAACCGATGCATTTTTAAATCCTAAATTAGAATTATGATAATTTTGGGTTTTTAGAGTACTATAATTCAACTAACATTACCAATAAGTTAGTTTTTTTTCAAAAGGCTAATTGTTAACTTATAAAGTTCAAAAAACAAATTAATAATTAATCCAAGAATTTTTTTAAAAACTTGCAAAATATTTTAAGAAATTAATGGCTGCAATGCATAGGAAATTTAATGGTATTAAAAATACATTCATAAAATTAATCATTTATTCATTGTTAAAATTGTTTTATTTAAAGGTCAATAAAAAACTAATTTGAAACATTATTTTTTGAGATTTTATCGATCTATTACGAATTTTAAATTTATGATATCATGCATGATATTTTACTAGGTAGTTTTAACATGAGGAAATTATCATAGATCTGCATACTTAAACTACCTATATATTTTGGCATTTGGCACATTGACAAAAAGTGCAAAAATCACGATCCCTTCATAGTGTATAATATCGTAGAATTACTCGATTATTACAGGCCTAAATTACCACTAGTTTAGAAAACTCATTTACAATTCACTCCGTGTGTGAATTGATGTCTAATCTCAAAATTTGTTATGTATCATTAAATTCATAGCTCGCATAATGATCTTATCCTATCCTACCCTTACACTGAACTTTCCTCCCCCAATTATCTTTTTGGTTAAAAGATCGATTATATTCATAAAATGGGGAGGGGTCGAGGGGCTGCTGCGGTTTTTAAGAAAGTATAGGGAAAGGTAAGTCTGCTACTTGAAATATTTGTATTAACTTTCCCTAAACAATTTCACTCAGCTTTGCAAAGTACTTACTAGTAATCATAATTGACTAAAAAAGATTATCCTTTAAAAAAGTGTGGATAAAAGAGCATTAAAATAAATACAAGTTCAATGTTTTATAAAAAAACCTTACGGTTTGGAAAGGATAGCAAGTTCAAAGGACGCCTTCAAATGGCCTACCTACCTTATAGCTAAATTCTAAAATACTTATAAAATTGTAGAAGTCTTTTCCTTGTCATGAGATTTTTTTAGATTTCCTCCGAGGTCCATTTGGGGTCATCAGAAATTCAGAATTAATGATGCCTAATGATTAAGATTTTAACGTGAAAATAATAATTTAAACAATTAAACTCAATTAATTATGTACCTACCCTTCAATTGGAGTGAACTGTTTGTACTCGTACACTTCTTTGCCACCATATCCGTAGAGGAGAGTCCCTCTTCCACTCCTATCATAGACTGGAAAACGGTATTTTGGTCTGTACATTGTTTAAAAAATTAATTAGAATTTAGAGAATGAAATTCTGACATTGTAAACCACTTACTTTTGATAGTAGGGATAGGGGAAGACTACAGTTAGGCCCAAAAGACGCTCCAGAGCTCGATCCGTATTAGGTTTACTTAAGAATCCATTAGAAAGATCCCCAGATGCTGATCCAAAGAAGAGGAGGAGGACAACAAGCCCAAGGGTGACGAATAAAAGCCCCTTTTGCAACTGGACAAAATGAATTTAAGGTCATTTAGAATCTTAGATAGGCAGGATTTGAAATATCGTTAACTTACAGGTGAATTAGGTGCAGCGGAAGTGGTCATATTGCTGATGGCGAAGGAAAGGAGACTAGGGGGTACAAGCTTGATGTCCAACTCGAGGAGACTCACTACAGATGAGACAACAAACAATTATTATGACTATGATATAACCTATTGCAAGAGGGCCAGATTACCCAATGCACAGAGCAGCCTGCCTTCTCTGGTCGAAGGATTGGCAATCACTCGAAAGCGAAAGTGAGAGGAGGACTTGAAGAAATGCAAAGATATCAACTAGTACAAACTAGTCAACCCACTCCACTTCCTACTTCCCATTCCAATACCTTTTTATGCTTAGAATTCCTCTTTTTTTTCACCTAAACATTCAAATCAGGTAGTCTGAAATTGATTCAGATAAGCAAACCCTCCCAAAAAAAAGTCTCAGGATCTGCATTTGAATTTATTGAATTTAAATAGTATAGGCTGACCTCGCCTTCAAAAACTAATCCTAAGAGAGCCTCTGATGCAATTTATTTGGCCTACCTTTGTCTTTGCTGGTCAGATTATACATAGATCTCTGCATGGGAGGCAATTTGCAAATGGATTTTGCAATACCCTTTTAGCATTCACCTCCTTAGCTAGCCAACCTTATTATCTACTCATATTACTAGCTGCTTACATACATAGGAATAGGACACGGCTAATTAACAATACACGCACCTTGCAATTTTGCATACATATTCTTGGAAAAAGTCACAAAAATGCACCTTTTACCTAATCTTATGCATCTAGATTCTACACTTTAGTAAAGGCACCTATATAAGCTAGTAAGTTAAGTAGGTACAATAAAAAATAAAAGTTCTTACCATTAAATGGTTCCAAAGGAGGCTGCAGGGCTGGATGAGGGTCAGGAAAACATTCCTCGATGAAGAAGAATGACTTACTGTACGAATATATCTTAAATATTATGGATTGAAGGGTCGAAGGGACCTTAAACTTTGTGTTTGGAGCCTCCCTCAAGTCCCGTTAGAAATTCAGAGCTCCGAGCCCACCCCAATATGTCTTCTGTACAAAGTCTGTCGGAGGAATGAAAGGTGTGCTGAGAGGACTTCATTTGGGCTCAGCTTGACTTGTCAAAATTTGCATAGGAGGAGAGCTTGAAGCTGAGGAGATCAAGTGGACTCGAGTAGGAGACCACATATAGCTATTTAGAGCTTATCAAAGGAGCCAGCAAGTATTAGCACTGTTGAGGAGCTTAGCTAGGGCCCAGGGGCGTGGGATTAAGATTTAAAATTTAAATAGTAGGTGGAGAGCCCTATAAATCCTCTCCTAATGACGAGTGTATTATGTTTAGTTAATTTGGAACACTTTCTCCCCCTCACACACCGTCCCCTCCACCTTATCGCATCTCGAGCTCCCCCACAAACAAAAACACGGAACAACATTGTTCACCTGTAATTAACTTAGGAATTAACAGCTCCCCTCATTTAAGCCTTAATTAAAGGAGCTAAATGGGGGTTTAGAACTTTATACCTGCAGCAATCTAGATAGGTATGCAAATCTAGCATTATCTCATTGCCCTAATTCAAAAGATTTAGATTTCTGCTAGATTTGCATCCCTATCCTCTCAAGTTGAGAGTCTCAAGTAAGTAATACGACTCGTATTTCTTGATATGCAACTTCAAAATATGTATATGTTTTCTCTCTGTAATCCTAAATCTAATGCTTAGAATATCAGGTTTCATTTAGTCATTTTGAGAATATTTAGCCAAGAAATGCAATGCAATGGTCTCAGGATCAGTTTGTTCAAGGAATAACAATTCCAAAATTTCCAAATTCATGAACATTTTATCGTATATTTTACTGGCATTATTGTTAGTTTATTTAATTACAAATATAAAATATATTGAAGTTTGAAAGATAATTAATTTATTAGGTATAGACTATAGTGTCACCAAAATGAATAAGGACTCTTGTAACTCCTCGTGGCGTCTTCGACATCAATCAATTTGGAGTTATTGGCAGTGACCCCGCTCTTGGTGAGATTACTCACAAGATATTCTCCACGAAACCCGTTCCTTTCCTACAAATTTTTCACATTCATGCATTTATGCAATTTTAAATCTAATAATACCAAAAATATATCAATACCTGGAATGCAGGTGCATATTTCTCTTTAATTTCATCCTCGCTTGCAACCGGGAATTTTTCGGCACGATATAAATATCTGGTCCCCCAAAGGAGGTAACCGGAAGGTGAGGAATGTGATTGAGGGAGGTTTGAGACAAAGATTCCGAGGAGTACCAGACCCAAAATGGAGATAATCTTCAAGTAATCGAATAATAAATATTTAAAACTATCCAAATTAAGAGCAAAGAGTGACCTTACCGATAATTGATTCATCCTGACACTTTGGGTCTACTTGACATGGATGAGTCCAAGCTCCAACCCCCTGCCTTGATTATTAACAGCAAAATGAGCCATACTTTCTAACATCACCCCTCTCAGCTTTTTATCTTTTCCACGTGTTGCTCAACCTCCCCCCTTGGCATAATAATATTAAGCAACGAATCAATTTCAACGGCCACACAAAAAAACAAGGATGCAATTTGTTGATCAGAATATTCTTGAATAATTGGTAAATTTTAAATGTAATTCTCATACAATTTCTCAATAAAAAACATATTTATTTTATAAATTCTGGGGATTCTTGTTATTAAAAATTGACAATTTCGTCTATTTTTTAGAATTAGCATGTGACATCTTCTCTTTCCTCTTTTTCAAATGCTTTTTCATCTTATTCTTCCTCTTTTCAGCCTTCTCTTCCTTGACCTGCTTCTTCCGCTCCTGAAACAACATTAAAAACAATTAATAAAATAGTTAGTTAAAAGATTTCGAGACTCTAGTGTCTTTAAAGACCTTTTTCTCCTCAGCAGTCTCATCCCTTGGCCTTGAAGAATCTTTGAACTTGGATTCCTCATCTGATTCTGACCCTGAATCTTCGCTATCAGTTCCAGAGTCTCCTCCGACATCTTTCAATGTCTCCTCTTCCAATCCAGCTTCAGTGGGGAGCTTGACCTTTGAAGGTTTATCCAAAGGCCCTGATAAATCTGGTTTTAACCCAAGTATAGAGCTATAAATTAGTTGAGCATCCCCTGCCTTTGCTTTAATTATATCCCTTTCATGGTTAAATACTTCAGTCATTCTTCTCGGTATAAAAGATTGTCGAAATACTTCATCAGCAACCTCAAAATTACTGTACGGTTTAGCATGGGCAAGGATCTCTCCAAGAACGACTCCAACATTACTCGAATCTATTGTAGGGCTTGTAATAAATTCAAATATTCCTTTAAAATCTCCAATAAGTACTCCACGCTTCCCAAAAAAATCTTGAATATTCTTTAGGTCACTCCTGAGGAATTCTAGAGCTCGAGGGTGGTCATGTTCTACAGATTGGGATACATCAATAACGTAAAGATCCGTATTATTCTTCAAAATTAGATTAAATTCTGAAAAATCCGCATGTACTAATTTGCATTCTTTATAAAGTTTGAATAGGAGGAGGAGGGATTCTCGATAAAGTCGATTTAAGAGGCGTGTCATTGGATTATCTTTGGCTGACTCTTCCTCTTCTTGACCTTTGACCTCCTTGAAGAGTATCTGGTCGAATTTGACATCTTTAAGAAGCGGGGATGGCCACCCATCCACCCCGATAAATTCCATAAGAAGTACATGAGATTTGAGGAGGATTGGTTTAGGTACGAGGATGGTCCCAGCCGAATGTATCCTCAGAAGATTACGATATTCTTTTTCAGCCCAAAGACGGACCATTTTACGAGGATTCTTTTTACAATAACCTCCACGAAATCGGAACTCACCACTCACGTATTTATCCCTTGCTTTAAAGGTTAGGATTGATGTTTTATAGATTTTGATTGCGTAGGAGGTCCCTTCGGGGCTTGTAGCATGATATACATTGGCTTCCTTTCCTTTATTGGAATTAATATGGTTAAATTTAATTAATTATGATTTATGACTAATTTTGGCTAAATCTTTACCTGTAGATATACAGCCATCAACAGAGGCAATCTTTCCACTGCTGACCAGCTTGTAAAGAATCATGCGAGTCCGAGGATCCATTACTTGTTCAACTGTGGCCCTATCTTGCTTATCTTTCGTCCTTTTTCTATTAAAATTAATTAATTCATGAAGTAATTAAATGGAACAATTAATTAGGCAATTAATTAAGATCAAACCTTTGATTTTGCTCCTTTTTATTTGCAGCAAGAATTCGATTTCCTGCACCTGAATGCAGATCCTCGTCAACTTGATATTTTTCGCATGTCACTTTTGATGCAAGTTTTTTCATAAGCTCCTCCTCGGTGGCTTTAAAAGCTCCTCTCCCTCGTTGACTATTCGGGCCAGAGTTACCCTCACCCCCACGGTCACCAGGAAGGTCAAGTGACGAGTCAGAGTCTTCAGAGAGAGACTCTTCTCCAGAGCTGATCCGCCTTTGAAAGCCCTCGGCTGTCCTTTCGTATAAATTACCGTAGCCAAAAAGGGCATCGTGGTAGTAGGTCCTGGTTAATTGGATAATAGAGATAATTAGCGTTTTTAATTAATTAGATAATCAACATTTACTAATCAACTTAAAAATAAATTGTACAAAATCTATGTGCAAAAATGTTTACATTTAAAATTCAGTTAAAATTCTTACTCTAGGTTCTTTTGGTTGGCGGAATGTTCTTCTCCGGTGACATCCGGTTCTGCGGGTGCCTCGATCATTTTGTCGTGGACAAAACAAAGTTAATTAAGCAATTAATTAAACTTTTTTAAAAACAAATCGAATTCAATTATTTCACGTGCGAATCTGCATGCAATGCAAAGGTTTGAATTTGGTGGCAAAAAAAGAAACGTTTTTAAAACGTTTGGGGCATTGAGCATCAAAATATGGATATTTACATTTTAATTGCAATTAACTCAATAAATTAAGCTTCTAAATGTCATAATTTATTAATTAGGTAGAGATTTATAAGGAATCTCTAAAATGCATCTTTCTAAATTAAATAAAAATCTAAATTCTAAATTCTAGACAGTTTCATTCGCTCCTCAGGAGTCGACGGAACTGGAAGGATTCAATTTCATCATGTTCATCGGCCCTAATGGATCTATGAATTGTTATAATTAAGTAATTAATTAATGCGTGATTAGAGGATTATTAAATAAATATCTCTTAATTTAAGATTGTTTAAATATTTTGCAAACTATTAAAGTGCAAACTTGGATTGTTTTTGATTGAATGTTTACTCAGATTTAAAAACTAGCAAAGCTAGAGTGTAAATAATCCATTTTTATGCTCAATCATTCTAGTATTGTACTAATTGCCAGCAATTATAAGCATGAATTTAAGCGTTTAATAAGCTCCGTGTTTTTGTGCAATAATGGATATATAAATATTATTTGATTGGGGCAAACTTTCTCATAATCTGAGCTCGGACAGATATCTGAAGGTCAGATTGTCTGGAATAAAATAAATAGCTGACTAATTCCTTCTACCCTCAAATCCATCAAATCATAAGTCATAAGAATCGAATGATTAGTTTCTGGTTTTGCTCATTATGGTATGATACTACTTAAATTATCCATCATAATTCCAAGTTCTATCGATTAGTAAGATTATTAAATACCTAGACAGGAATAGGATATCGACTTAAAATGCGTATTAAGTAGGTAGCTTACTAAACTTAAAGTAGTAGTACACTATGATAGTAAGTACTACATATGTACATACTATCATACGTATTTAATTAAATTCATATACTAAAAAAATAGCGGCTAAACTGTATCCAAATCGGATTTCCCATTTGATATGTTATATAAAATCAAGTTTAATGATCAAATGTAAAGTCGCGACCTTTTTCGAGTCACAATTTATAGGATTTACAAAGCTCAATGGTCATAAAATTGAGGTTGAATGGGGCTCAAGGTCTCCGAGCAAAAATGCCTAAAAAAATCATTGGAAAAACTCTTTTTTTTGGGTCAGACCAAACCTAAAACCACCAAATCCAATGCCATTAGCCACCACTTGCTGGAATCCAATGGAATTACAAATGCCTATTCAAGATAAGAGTTAATAAATAGCCAAAAAGATGCCTCAAGATGCCCATAAAAGTTCTGCTGGACATTGTGACAATCCTCTAAGGAATTGTGGGCTTTCCACAACAAGGTTCTAGTCGAGTCCAGGTCCGCAATGAATATTAAAATTGCAGATGAGGAGTGACAACCTACCTCTACCTTTACTACAATCACATCTCGACTTTGAGGTCCTCCTCGAATACTCGAGAGCTACAAAGCAATATAATCTCCCCAAGAGAAGCCTCAGGCAAGAGACGACCTTCTCCTCACAAGCCTCCTCCACCACCACTACTTTTCCAAACTTGTTTTTGCCCTATGCTTTCAGCCATATACCTATCTGTTAAAACTCTCCCCCTTAATAGCCCATTCACTTTGCCTCTTTTTCAGCTATCTGACTGCTTACTCATTACCTCGAACATTTATCTACAAATACTAGCTCCCAAAAAGTACACGAGTTTCCCCAATACTTCCTCCGTAATCATATTTTTCTTGGAATCCTGAGGGAAGCACATAATTTCATATTAATCCAAAGACTGTTTTAGCTGTATTCGAAGAGGAAATTCAAAATATCCGTGCATTTCCAGTCAATTTGCTTAAAAAAAGGGCATATTTCCAGCTCTAAAGTCTTACAAATTTCTAGAATCTTTGAAACTCGTCCTGGAGGGTTTGATATTAACAGTTATAAGGCTGGATTCGAGCCAGATTTATTAGATTTATGTGTTAAAGTGCGTGGACTTTTAAATACATTCAAGTTCTTTGTGGTTTCGACCTCTAATTATGTTTGGTACTTAATTGGTGGACATTAGCTCAATGAAATGATGTGAATTTTGAAGAGTTGCAGCCTTCAGAGGATGAATCTTGCCATAGGGGTACTTCCCCTCCTCCTCCTAGGACTGACCTCAGTCTCTCAAGGGGTTGTTATCAACTGTGATGAGGTCAAAGATTGTCACTGCTACCGTCTGGACAATTATGAGGTCCAATGCCCTGCGGAACCTCTCGAGCAATTCAATATCTCTCTCAAAGGT